>JAOTQE010107003.1:0-17369 GCA_025631205.1 Nesometra sesokonis
CTGTGTGCGCCAGTGATGAGTATACTCGTCAAAAACAGTGTACCTTTATAATGTTGCTCACGACACATACGTACATCATAAACTTACAGCCTCTTTATGGAAGATACACCTAGACTATAATGTTGAAATAGCTTCCGTTTGTTAGTTGCGTTTTATTGCAGGCAGTTTAAAAGATTACAAAAGTGTGCTGGCACCTTAATGCAGGCGAGTAAACTCGCCACTGATAACAATCGTATTTCCGTAGTAGGCAAGGACATTTCTTTCCCAGTGCCAACGACGAGTTTACTTGTCACCTAATATTTTCCCGCCAAAATATTAGACACCCTATTTTGATGATATGTGACTAAATAAAACCTTAGAAAACTATATTTGTACATGCAAACCTGTTCTGGCACATGGGAATGAAACAGAAAAATGGGTCTGGCAGGCAATGTGTTAAGTTTGTGCATCTGTCTTTCAAAGAGTGTTTTGGTCATGTTTATGCATGTAGTAGTTGTGATGTGGTAATGAATAAAAATAATAAAATGTGTTTTTTATTTGATATAAATTAAATTATTAAAATATTTTTATCCCGCTAAATATTTTAACTGATTTTTTAATGATAGAATATCAAACAATTGATCCTGCTATTTATAAGATATGGGTGAAGACGGCTTTGTTATCCGTGCTCGTGGCCTACCATGGGCCTCAACTATTGACGATGTCCTTACCTTTTTTGAAGGTAAGTTTGTGTATTCATGAATGTGTTTCTTGTTGATTTATATTTTAAAATCTAGTAGCCAACCGCCAGCTAATATAATCAGCTTTCATATCGTCAGCCACATCCTACTAGCCTAGTGAAAGGGAAGTATTAAAGAAATCATCTAGGCCTTAGTGTAACAATGTTTAATAACTTTGTCTACTGGATAATAAAATTAAAAAGTATGTCTTAACTGACCCATGTTCATTATTTTAGAAATAATAAACTGGTAGATTTTCAAAGAAATTAAATTGTCTTAGAAAATTTGGGGGATTTTTGAAGGAATATGTTTAATTCATAGATGTATTATTTGTCGGCTAGATAGTAATCTCCCATAGAATACATAGTCCCAAAGTGCAATTCCATGGAAGAGCCTGCTATTCAATCAGCTGGGTCCTGACCACGGTTAAAAATATTCCGACACTGCACTCCCATGTTGCCGACCACTGCTATTTACCCAGAGTGGCTTAGGCCTAACTAAACAATTGCTACTCTAGTCTAAGCATAAAATACCCTCACATTGCAGGAGTAATTATTATGTTAATTTCTGTATTATGTAACATGAAGAATACGAACATTTCAAGGGGAAGGGGACCTATTATCTAACTTAACAAAAGAATAGACTACGCCCAGTACAGAACTCGTTTAGAAACAAAACACTGCGAGTGAATGCCAGGCTGACACGTTATGTTATCGCTGTTGCTACATTGAAATTGTGCTCCCAGTCTTACATAAAAATAACAAATATCATCAATAAATGAAAGTAAATTTAATCCTAAATATAAAGACATTGACAACATAAAATAAATGACAACATAAATGAAATGATGACATAAATTATGTCGAAATATTGAATCCTGCCACAATGGCATGTATCTTATTGCTTGGAGTATGCATTATACTTTCTTACTAGAAGAACATATTAGCAAGGATTTACATGCTAAAGATGATCATGATAATAGACGGGTTCACATAGAACATCATTATAATGAATATCAGGATAATTTCCAAGTGTGAATCTGGCTAATGTTTAACTACTGTAATTATAAATGGTTTTTACAGGTTGTGCGATAGTAGGTGGCAAGGATGGTGTCAAGTACACGTTCACTCCAGAGGGCCGATTCAGTGGTGAATGTTTTGTGGAGTTTGAGAGCAACAGTGACGTGGAGGAGGCATTGAAGAAACATAATAATTCAATGGGAAAGAGATATATTGAAGGTTAGTATATGTTACTCATTATGTGTCACAGAGCCAAGCCAGAAAGGGTTATGTCAAAAAAAGAAAATTTGGTTATAAAAATTATGAAACTGTTAATAATTATCTTTAACATGCAGAAGAGTAGTTTCGTACGATCTGCCCTTACGAAAGTTATGAACAATCAAACCTTAGAATGTAATTTTTGAGAAAACTGCATTTTAAGATTGCTTACCAGTATACTGTAATTAAATAGGATCGTTTTAAGTTTCACTTTTAGAACATTTATTGATCATATATTTGAAAATTGGTAATGCAAGTTAAATGTTGACCATTTTCTTGTTTTTGCCTATTATAGAATACTAACTTTGAGACTTTATCCCTCCTTGTGTTTGGCTCTGCCACATAATTTGTACAAACTTTTAAAGAAAATTTTCTAAGATCAATCAAGTTATAATTGCAAAGCAGAGGGTAAAAGAAAAGACTAAGGTTTTCAAAAATAATGCACAATAACACAATATTCATATTTTCATCAAAATATTCATAAATTGGCGGTTGAAAAATTAATTTCCATTTTTAACATTTTTAATTATCCATGCCAGAGAGTCACTAATGAGCAAAAAAAAAAGAAACAATAATTTTGATTAAAAATCACAATTTTCAGTGGGCTAGGGGATTTATGAAACGGATATAACAAAGTCTTCTTTTCTGTGGTTAAAATAATGTAAATTACAAATTGTTCTGGCCAGTTGAAAAATCTCTTTGTCTCTATAAATTGAGTGCGAAATGTCTTTTACATTGTATGTAATAATGTATGATAGAGAAACTAAGTGAAGTGCTTCTATTAACGCCATTATTTCATCGCTTGTTACATTAGTACATAATTTTGAAGTAGTCTATATCACCTGGCTAATTCTCAATCTTTTAAACCAGTTTTCCGATCAAAAAAGAGTGAGATGGATTGGGTTACAAAACGAAGTGGTCTACACTCCTTGAAAGATAATGATGGTTGTGTTAGACTGAGAGGTCTGCCCTTTGGATGTTCAAAGGAGGAAATTGCCCAGTTCTTTCAAGGTAAGTGTAAATTCTCAGAAAATTACAATAAAACATGCGTAAATAAACATGACAGTCAATGTACCTTAAATTACCAAGAATAATGAGTTTCATAAATTTTAAAAGTAAAAGACAAATTTACTTTAAACATGCATTCTTTGTTGACCAACTTTTTAAGTACAATGCTAGAGTGGTTTGATGGACTTGCATTAACCCTTTGAAGTTTGCACTATTTACACTGAGTCACCAAGGGACATTTCTATCCTACCTGTTTTCATTTATAAATAAGATTTTAATTTTTTTTTACCAGCACTGCAACCAAACATGTTTCTATTTTTAGTTGTGATCCTTTAAATTCTGAAAAGATCTTCTATTCAGAAAGGAGGATCTTTCGGAAACTTAGCTACCATTGTTTATTAACATACTCAAACATCCCCACATGTAATTTGTGTCATAAATCAAAACAAATCAAACAAAAAATATAGATATATATGTATCAGCTTGAAAAGGAATCCTCACTGATGAAATTTTTGGGGAAAGTGGAAGTGTTGTTTGCCAGTAGACTAACCCACTAAGCCAGAGGACACTCATAATTAGCAGCTAATTCATAATAAACAGAGCAGCCGCTGAGTGGTTATTTTCTAAGTTGTTGCATGTTCAAAGTGGTCCCAGGATTCCATTTTACATCATTTGATGTTATTAATTGACTGAGCATGTGCAGTATTATTTGTATGCAATTTAATCAGATTTTTCAGATGTTTCTTAGTAGTTTTTTGTCTCAATTTTGTCTTGCAATATATGCTTCCATTACCTACTGCTTCTTGATGCTGGTTGCTATTGTTCATATTTGTGCGGAAGTATTTACAGCACTATCCAAGGGAAAACAAATACTGTACTGTCTCTGGTATAAGCCATCGAACATTAGATTTTTATATATGCAATGATTACGCTACACAGTTTTTCAGGGCTCGAATTTAACCAAGGCACCAAGAAAATTTGCCTCCAATGCCCCTCATTTGGCCTCGGTGCCTTAAACATCTGACCATCATCAAGACCACTTTGGCCTTGGTGCCCCTTATTTTCAGTGATACATAAGGATACAATCTGTACAATGTGGCCCCTGTTGTACCCCTTAATATAATGCCAAAGATGGCCTTGCCCTTACAAAGCACAAATTCGCGGCCTGGTTTTTAAACCTGGGTATAGGCCCATCCCGAAACGGATAACGATTCCATGCTCAGTTTACTAAGCATGTACCACGGTCAGTGTGGTATATGCCACAATAAAGTTTATAAGGAGTGCAAAATAAAATGTTGGAAATGAGACAGTGGGGGGCCCACTCAACGTGATAGAGTAAATTATCCCATATGCATCGTTGTCATTTTGAAAATGAATAGGTGGAAATTAATCAGAGGCTGAGGCATCCAGTCTGCAGGTGGTGGAGGGGGTGGTTGTTGTGTCGCATTGTTATTATTAGTGCCACTGTAGCTTGGTAGTTAACATGTTTGCCTTCCAATCCCGAGGTCCTGGGTTCAAACCTGGCTGAACGCTAGATTGGTTCCCACGACTTAACAATGCCACTTCCCGACCCTCATAATGAGACTTGGTTTAGAAAGCATGGCGTAGATCTCATCCTGTAAGTGGCGAGTAAACTTGCTTTTGGATGTGACATGAAATAAAAAAAATTACTATTTATTATTGGTCTATAAGTATTTATATTATTAACAGCATCCTTTGGAATTGACTGTCAACTTTAATGGCCATAAATACTTCTAACAGATTGAAATATGTTGGAATTTTAATAGGGTCAATATTGCTTAACTGTGAGAAGTATAAGGCTATAAATCCTACAGATCTCATAAGGCTAATTTTAGACATTGCAAAAATCTCTATAGTGGGATTTTGCACCAGTCGCTGGCTTCAAATGACATCACTGCATATGGGATGTGGAAAGCAACTTCAAAGGGTTAATATAATAATTATATATGTTTGATGTTAAATGCTTCAAGTACTGGTTTTTGACAACTGTTGACGTAGACTTGGCTTTCCCAAAGACGATTTACAATTAATGAGTGACTTGTGACTTGAAAATAATGATCTACTGAAAGATAAATTTTGATAAATGTAATGTTGGTATTATGTGTACAGCCCAGGAATTTCAGGCCGAAATGAACATGCCAAGCTTATTTTATAATGCAGAATATTTTACATGAATTGGGAATCAATTCACATTGGAAAGCACAAAACTACTTTCACCCAGAAAATGTTACTATAACCTTGTGGGCATTATTGCTGGTCTAAACCTTTTCACACAGAAGGTCAAATTTTGGTAATGTGACGTTTCATATGTGAAAGGCGTAAATAATAGAGGTTGCTGTTTTTGCCAATTCTTTCAACTTTGACATTTGCTTAGTTGTGTTCCACTGCGCAAGCTGGAATACAGTGAACCCTATAACACATATCCATCCTATACTAGTGACAGTGATATTACGGTAATATTCCTAGGGTCTGATGCTGTCAAAGAAATGCTGGCACTGTACCGATATAGAAGAGCAAAAAACCCTTTCACAATAAATCCAGCATTTGCAAATCACTCCAATATTCCTGATTTACAGTTCTGTGTGAAAGTTGGGCATATTTCCAAAATTATATAGGCACGGATCCAAACCAAAAAAATACATTTTTTTGCACAATTTTGAATAAAACCGGCAACCACGCCCACCCGAATCTACGTTGACATGAAAGTGGGCCCCCCTTTCAGTGGATCCTGGATCCGCCCCTGTTATGGCCCTATCAATTACATCGCGTTAAGTAATTGATGGAAATTAAAACCTCGCTAATGCAAACTGGCCTTTATTCGAATTTCCTGGGCTGTGTCTATAAAATAAACACTATATTCAATTTATATTTTGATGTATATATTTGAGAATCTAGTATTTATAACAATAACTGATAATTGTTAATGTTTTTATATTGGGTATGTGATTTGATTTGTTTGTTTCCATGGTAACCAATGATTGATTGCTCTTTCATTTCTCTGGGTTGGCCCTGAAGGGTTGGAGATCTTGGCGAATGGGATATCACTACCGACGGACTACGAGGGGAGGAGTACAGGGGAGGCTTATGTGCAATTCTCTTCCAAGGAGATTGCTGAAGATGCACTAAAGAAAAACAAGGAAAAAATTGGGCACAGGTGGGAATTCCGACAGGATACTGGTAAAAGAGGCACATGGTGGTCACCTGGGAACCAGCGGGTTTCAAACTCCTGGGAGCCACAGGGCGCCAGACTTCTTGGGCCGTTCATTTTCTTTTCAATACTTTTCTCTTTTCCTTCGATTTTACATAATGGGTTTGTTATCTGAACTTTTTAGTTGCTTATTTAGAAGGCCTACTGAATCAAACCTGGACAATTAATTACTTACTAAAACTGTAAATTTCAATATTTAACTAAATATATTACCTGGGCTTAAATTTAACCACTGTCACCAAGGCCAATGCCTACTGTGACTTTCCAATTGGCCTCCATGCATTTTGAAAATTTAGTAACCATCATTAAATACATTTTAGCCTTGGTTCCCCTTATTCTGAGTATTATTGTATGGGGATAAAACATTTTGTAGAAAATAGCCTGCGGCACACTGTGTATACCATTTGTGCCCTTCTATATGGTCAAAAAGCTTTGCCCATACAAAGCCAAATTTAAGGTCTGTATCTTACCTGCCAAATTGTAACATCAAATTAATCTGTAAAATTATATTATGGATGTGTGCCACCTGCATACCACTTGTCCAGGTTTGAACTATAAGGTCCAGTTAATCACTCTAAATATTCAGAATAATAATTACTATAGTACAATTAACTCTCACAAAAACGATCATCCGTAAAACTGAATTTCACGCTCTACACTCCTTGGTCAATTTTTTCATAGCCAAACTAGCTAAAAGATTCCAGTTTTTTTTAGCCAAATTATAAATTTTAGCCACATTTTTAAAAACAGACGAAAATGGCTGCAAAATGAATTTTTTTAGGATTCTTATTTAGTCAATTTGGCGAAAGATGTCATTTTTATTTTAACCAAATGAGAATTCCATTGGCGACTTGGCGAGCAATCATTGACGCTATAGCAGACTTTTTTATTTTAAAAATCATAAAACTGATGTATAGATAAATTTGACTCTGGAAGACAGACCATCTGGAAAACCGAACAGTGTCGAGAGTTCAAAGAGTGTAGTTGTTTTAGTGAGAGTTTATCGTGCTATTACAAAATAATTATCACCACTGGCACATTCAAGAAAAAATAATATTTAGGAATTATTACAGAAATAATTTAAAGACCATAAATAACTATAAAATAATTTATCAGGAGCCATGCGGCCTTCAATTTAAGTGGGGTTCAACACATTTGTATAAAAATAATTACACTTGACTGTCTGTGTTAACATTAGGCCTAAAATTAAACATTGTTGCCCAAGCCTGCTTTACCCATAACCTTCAAAATTAAGGTTGGCATTGTTTAAAAGGTTTTTAACATTTTTTTGACTATAACATGCAATTACAGTGGAAATTGTAAGAAATACTTCGTTATCCTGAAAATTGTAAGAAGTAGATTCTACGAATAAAAAAATAAAAGAAAATACAGATGCAAATTTTAAAGTTTGGGTGACACAATTTTTTTGTTTGTTTTAGGCCTTTCTATGTTCACTCTAGGGCCAATTATTTCTAAGCCGATTTTTTAAAATTATAAATTCTTTAGCCAAATTTTTTTAAAACTATAAAAACCGATAAAAAGATGGCTACAAAATGGACATATTTGGGGATTTTCATTTAGCCAATTTGTCGAAAGAAGTTATTTTTATTTTAGCCTAATGAGAGTTCCAGTAGCCATTGGCGACTTGGCGAATGGTTAGAGTGAGCATAGCCTTTAGCGCTATGGGACTTCATTGTATAAGGCTCTATAAAACCTGTTTATTATTATAAACTACTCCGGGTTAAAAGACATTTTTATTGATAATTTCCATTATTTTTTAATGATTTATATTAATGAAAAGTGTGATGTTAAATGTAATATTTTTACTTAAAAATAATCGTTAATTAACCTTAAATATATATGAAAAGGTTTGCTTATAACTAAATTAAATTAAAAAACATTTTAATTTTTATTTTAATTTCTAAATCACAGGCAGTGGTTACTTAACAGTATATCATGATTTTTTTTAAAATTTATCCCTCCCCTTTTTAGTTTAGTTTTATTTAAATTTGATTAGTAGTTTATGGAGGCGTATTATACCTGAAAAATGACTAAAAAACCATGAAAATCATATGGAAAATAGAAAATGTAATATTTCAACCAATTCAACATTGCACTGAATATTGACCGCGAAATTTGAATTGGTTAATGCTAAAAATCATGAAAACATTCAAAAGACTAACAATATCATTCTATTTGTGATTATTCAAAAAAATAGTTCATATTTGAAGTGTGACGAATTTAGTTTTATGACGCTTATTTTTATGATTTTTTAGTCACTTGTCAAGAGATAATACGTTTTTATGATACACAATATACATTATAACTTATTTCCCAGAACATTAGTAACATACTATTTAAACAATTAAGCTGCTTTTTATGATTTGAACATATAAAAGTGTACTAAATCGCCATTCTCTGCTTGTTGTGAACCATTTTACTATAATCTATTATACATAATCATTGTAATATACCAGTGGTTAAGTTAAAAGAAATACTTGATTAACAATTTGGCTAATTTAGCTTTGATTATCCAAATTCAAATTTGATGAAAATAACCCATTAAAAGATATTTGATAAAGATTTAGTAACAAAATTATTATTTATTTGGCTAATTTGGACTAAAACATAGCCAAAAATTTCAACTATGGAATAGGATTTGGCTAATGGCAGCTTAAGCACTGATATTCTATATTAAACTTTTAAAAACCAGAGAATGGTTGTAGTACATGTTACCACACGAATCTTGCAAAATTAAATTTGCAGTAGTCCCTTGACAGTCGGAAAACTCATTTTGGTTGCCCGAAACAATATCTAATAATTTGGTAGTTTACAAACTAATTTAATAATTACCTGAAAGCAAAAAGTTAAAAATGATGGTTGCACAATAAAAGTATTTGGTTTTCGGCAAGTGATTCTGTGGCCCCAGCCACAATACATTGTTCATCAAAAATATAAATTAAGGGAAGATTTATTTTGCTATTTGATACACTTGCTATCCAATTGTAGCTTCTGCAAAATCACACCTATTAAACAATGCTGTAATAGTTTATCTAACAAGGTTATTTGTGTGATCCCACCACAGAATGAGTCTCATGGTGTTAAAATAAAAAATCAAAGTATTGATAAACATCTAATCAAGTACAATAATAATATAAGCTGTAATCTACAATTTAAATGAAATCCATTGGATTAAGTAGATCAAAAGAAATGAGCATCTGAAGTTTTCAAGTATTAAAACATGGTTTTGAAAAAATGGCAATAAAGTAATAAAAAAAAAGACCATTAAGGGCTATAAATAATCTGCATAAAGGACTATTTCCTGCATGAAAACTGATTTAAAATAATATAATAATGATATTATAAGTACCATAATAGTCATATTTGATTAAAATTAATTTAAAAAAAAAAATTTGACTTCAGACCTATTTTGGCGATTATGTCAATTTGATCTCACCTATGATGCGACTCATTTTGTGGTGATGACTCTCATTTATGGTTGCATTGTTGTATAATTTATCAAAAAATATCAGAATTATACTTAAATATTACATTCGATAACTAAAAGTGATAACAAATTTATTATAACATTAAATAATATAATTTTTACATTTGAAATGAAGAATACATTAATAATAATGAAGAAAAAATTATGATTAAATTCATCTTAACTCACTAAATTCTGTAATTAAATAAAGCTGATAACAAATTAATAAGTTGATTTTAATTTTGTTTACATGCTTTGTTTACACTAGGTATATTGAGATCTTCCGTAGTAACCTAGATGAAGTCCGCCGGTCCACAATGCCGAAACCACGGCCACTCATGAGCATGAGACCAACACCATACAACCGATATGGTGGTGGTGGAATGGGCATGGGTGGTGGTATGCGAGGTTACGGTGGTGGACGCTCTGGTTTTGAGAGACGCTACAGAGGTGGTGGAGGAATGGATCGTAAGTTTTTTAAACATTTTTAGGTTTCACAATTATTAGTATTTTTATAATGCAGGTTTTAGGCATGTTTTTACTACATAATTTTATATGGTTTGTCCGCATGCTAGTGTAATAGGCATGGGCGGCTGAAGAGCGGGATGGGGGACTGTATGGGATCTAACTTCTTGGGGCTATGAATTGGGCCGGTCTAGCAAAAAAAAAAGTACATGTATTAACAATATTTAACATTAATGTACAGTATGTATCCCCTTATGTCAAAGTTTAGTCTGGTCTTGTATATGCTCTGTTGTCACCATTATATCATTATCCTTTCTTCATCAGTACTTCTATGAATGAATGTCTTGTCGTGGCGCCAGAATGCTATTTGCCCAAATCCAGTACAGTTCTACCCATTGCAATTGTTACCTGAAGGGCAACCAAGTATTTGAAAATTTTGCGAGGCAATCATTTTATGAATGTACATAACGTATGTTTAATTTCTGATCATTTGTAGGATTTGGTGGATATGATGATGATTATGATTGTGGATATGGTTGGGGATATGGCGGTGGTGGAAGAGGACGAAGAGGAGGCGGTGGATGGGGAGGTGGAGGTAAGTCTGTTTAACTCATGGCATTAGTTACTTGATTTTAAATGTATTGTTGGGGTTATTCAACACTTTCCATTTATAATAATGCATCATAGGGCTTGGCAATGTTTAAAATTTAGCAACAAATATTTTGACTCATGATTACTAATCAATGGAAAACAGATAGATTTGGCTTGTGAAATACATTTGACTTTGATTTTATTGAGCTTAGATATCTTCGAGTTAGACAAATTATAAGAAATTGGCATTGTAATAAGTTTGACTTAGGTGGGTTTTATTGTAGCAAGTGTAATAAATACTCCCCAGGTATTGAAATATAAGCCACTGTATTGTGATTCAATATTTCACCAGTTATTATGCCATCATCTAGAATGCAAATTATCCATTACAACATTATATACTTTCAAGTTTCTCAATAGTGCTTCAGGAGTGCTGGTCGATTGATTTCAATTCATTTAGCTAGGTTAGATATTCTGTTTTGAGTGAAAATTTGAGCCCGCCGATCTGACAGCTGTATGAAGCATCCTATGCCACACGCACAGATACCAGTGTCATCTATATTAGAATACATCTTAATAGTTTCATATAAATTTTTAACATCTAGTCCACAGCGTTTAAAGGTTCAACAACATTAGGTGCTTTAAAATCCAGAATATTATTATTATTATTTATTAATTTTCAGGCTTCGGGGGTGGTGGTGGAGGACGTTTCGGTGGTGGTGGGGGTGGTGACAGACAGCCCTATCAGAGTTCCACTGATCATTCTGTACGGTTAAGAGGTTTGCCATTTGAAGCCAAGGAGAAAGATGTTACAGATGTAAGCCATAACTACATGTTCTTTTATGTCTTTTTATTTACAGTTTAACCTCGCTCTGCGATCACCACTCGTAATGTGTGGCCCTCTATAGGCCACCTCCCGTAATAGAACACTTTTTCAAGACTCGATGCTGTCACCCTTTTTTCTGGTCAGGGAGATTACTACAGTAAACAATAGAATTTGTTTTGCCCGTCTCTGAGGAATTCCCTGTACAATTTGGCTAGTAATCTCGACTGTACTCTTTATGTCAAAGTTATAATTTCTCAATTGAGAATATTATAGTATTATATATTGATATGGTGCTCTATAAGCAAATACAGTCAACTCTCCCAATACCGGACACCCTTGGGCCAAGAATTTTTCTTTTTCTGGAAGTTTTCTGGAAAGTCCGGTTTTCTAAATTTAGAATTAAGATAATAGAATAGGAATAGGACAAATTTGGGACTTTTAAAAAAGTCTGGTTTTTCGTGAATTCCGGTTTGTGGAGAGTCCGGTATTGGGAGAATTGACTGTACTTAACATATAAATGTAGATATTAATGTGAGCATTTTTGTCACTTTTCTAGTTTTTCAGAGATACTGCCACACCAGTCAGAGTGACTATCACAGAAAAGTTTGGCCGACCGTCGGGCGAGGCACACGTTGACTTTGCAACCCATGCCGAAGCTCAGAGGGCAATGTCTAAAGACAAGCAATACCTTGGACCTCGCTACATTGAGCTGTTCCTTAATTCGGTTGATGATGGTATCGGAGGCGGCGGCGGCGGCGGAAACAAAGGATTCGGTGGGGGCAATTTCAGTGAGTGTAATAGTAAGAAAATAATCTTGGGCTTATTTAATTATTTAATTAAATGAAGGATGGATTTAAGTTTAGTTGAATACAACATCCCATCTTTCGCCAAATTAAATAGTCTGTTTCTTGAATTCTTGTATGTACAAACATTGTTTCATACCAATTGAAACCCCTTGAAAAACAATAGAACCATTTACACACCCTCATGACAGTCTTCCACACCATGTAGTCATCCTCGGTTTCCATTTCACCGCCGTTGAATGAACATGGTTGTAATTGAACACCAGAGATTTTCAATAGAAAAATCGTTTATCTATATCATTTTTAGTGTTATCTGTCGAAACTGTAAGAGAGCATAAGCAGAATACATCTTCTCAGATAAGGACTATAAACCGTAGGCCCAATGTACACAAATGGCTCATGTGCACTATAAAGGACCCAGTACATGGGACGAGTAGGGGATTACGTCAGTGTACTGTTCCATACATCCTCTGCTGTGGACTGATGAATGAGCGCCTGTATCGGGCAGCAGGCCATGACGTGGCACTTGGGGTTTAGGAAGTCATATGAATGTGTAACATCTCGTCCACAGCTCCTTAAAACGCTACTGTATAATGCGCTATACAAATCTACTTTAAATTACACATAATTATAATTAATAAATATTCACCAAATCACTAGGCTAGGTTAACTGGATTCTGAATGGTGGTGGGAACGAATCTTGCTGGGTACTCACGAAACTACAGTAATTAGGCCTGACATGCCTGTAATCTGCCTGGCTGAGAGCCTCTATGAAAGCACAGTAATTGGGAGGAAGACCGTTGGTTTTGCTCATGCATTGGGTGACTGTTGCTGCTGCAGTATCATTGTGAATTTGGAAAAGTTTATTACCATGGTCGCTAAAATTCTATAAGCCAGATTGGTTTCAAAAGTTGCAGACTGCTTGGCTGTTATGCTTGAGTGACTACTTTCTCAAATGGTTTAGAATAGACCCTGTAACTAATTTATCTATTTATTTATCTAATTTAAAACAAATTTTATCTGTCTGATATATTTGATTGTCTGTAATTAATAAAATGCAATCGCACGGGGTTGTAATACTAACCGACCAATTTAGTTTTAACATAAAAAAATCCATTACATTTTGAATTATGGTTATATTTTTGTACTTTATTTCCATTAAGGCATTTTCTGAAAAACCAATAATATTTTGAGATTTATGTATGTATATATGACCCCCCATTTAAACATGCAATTTGGGCTAGGCCCGCACAGGGCCAGCAATTGATAAATATAAACGTGCCAATTGTTTTAGGACCACTTCTGGAGTGGCCCTAAATTTAGACCACCTCACGAGGTGTTCCAAATGTGTTAGGCCGGCTTATGCAATGCAGTGAAACATAACAGAAGTTTTGACCTGTGTGCAACCTCTCATTATCAAAAAAAAAGAACGACTGAATTTCCGATCTCCATGTTTACCGTGCCTGCTCGCTGCTTTATTGCTTAAAAATTGACAGGTAGAGGTACAAGAAATGTAAATACAGATGTAAGTGCATACGCAACACAACGCTACTGTACAGAAATATTTGCGAACAGTTGCTCTAGAATCGTGTATTCAGGGATCAAGTTCAAACAAAAGGAAAACAAAAAGAGTACAAAAAGTCTGCGACAATCGCAACAGTGAGGCTAATTGTAGTTTTTAATTAGTTGTGCTTAGGGTTTTTTTTTTGGACCGTAACTATAAATGTGCTGGATTGGGCCCCAATTGTATGCGATCCATGAGTGCTAGTGGGGTAAAAAATGGCCAAAATGTTTTTGAGAACTTGAAATTTTTTTCAAGTAATCTCCCTTCACTGTATTGTAATTAATTTTCTTTTTTGAAGATCGGGACTTTACAAGCGACAATGGTAATAGCAATAGAGGTTTCTCGGACAACTTTGGTGCAGATGCTAATACAGGTTATGGTAACAACAGCAATATGATGGATAACTCGCAGTCAGCAGGGAGTTATGGAAATTACGAAAATGATGGCGGATTTCAAGGTAATGTGTTTGATGTACTAGAGTGGTACAATATTGGAGTTGGTGCGAGTAAGAATAAAAAAAAAACCCACTGCTTTCATGGACGGCCTCAAACGGGTAGATTACACACGTGACATGCCTAAGCACAATACTGTAGTTTTGCGCATACCTTGCGAGATTAATTCTCTTGACCATTTAGAATTAAGTTATCTTAGCTTGTTGATTTGATTTTGTCTTGTGTACTTAATCATAATCATTACCAGAATTACTATTGTTGTTCAGTTTCTTTTGAACTTTAATCATCACAGCCACCCATGTAAAACCCTGTTCAGATACCTAGATGTCACAAATAAATGATAAACTTTGGCCCAATGTGTATTTAAAATGGGCGAATCGAAATGTTTACTCATAGGCGATTGACCAATCAAACTGATCCCATTGATGCTAAGCACAAGAGATGAATAGGCTTAATAGTAGTAGGGACAAACCTACATGTACTCTGACGGTTGTAGTAAATAACGCAAGTTTTAAGAATAAAAGTGAATTAAACAACCAGAGGGAATGCAAGATAGGCTAAATAACCCATAAAATAACAAAGTGTGAGATAAACCCAGAGTTCTTTTTTTGGTCGTGATTTATAAGCTGCCATATTCAAAATTAATCAATACGTCATAATTTTTCTTCCTTTAAAGCCTACAAATTGGGCCAAAAATAATTGCCAGGATAGATACTTACACTCTAACTCCATTAGATAAAACTATTTATTAATTATTATCTTACCAAGGCCTTCAGACTTGTTCTTAACAAACTATGAAATTTTCAGGCATGTAGTTAAAACATATTTAATTTCCTTAAACCTTTTCCTTGGCAGACATTATCTTTGTGACACTGCTATCGTGGTCACTGTCTCTCAGGACCCAGATGATGATCCTCCATTGTATGTTATTGGCCTTGTCTTTTCCATTTGTTTTATGTTTCTATTGTACAATAAATTGAGGCATTTAGCTGCCATCCACTCATAGTAAGTCGCTGAAAAAATGTAAAAACACTTTTTATGATCTACCCTTTAGTTGCCCACCATTAAATTTTACTAGCCCCCCTCCACACGTCTTCTAGGAGCCTGCCATAGTGTAGTAGTGTCCAGAACATGTGCAGGCCTCAAATTTGGGCTTGGTAAGGGCAAGGCAATTTATTGCTTGATTTTATGTGGTACAACAGGGCACCAAAGTCCATTTTGTACAAATTGTATCCTTGTGTATTACTGAAAATAAGGGGAACCAAGGCTAGATTTGCCTGGAAGATAAAACATTTTTTTATGGTACTGAGGCCAATTGGGAGGAGGCCTTGGTTAAATTCAAGTCCTGCATGTGGCAGAGCCAAGCCAAAGGAGACATAAGTCGCAAAGTTAATTTTCCACAAGCAGAAATACAAAGGTCATCCTTTTTAAGTTTTATTTTATTTCAAAAATTACAGTTTAAACATTTAACTTTCATATTATATTAACAACTTTCAGAAATATGATGAAAAAGTGTTCAGAAAACGCAATTTATTATGACCCTTCTTAGTCAATGTATCCTGATAAGCAATATTCAAATGCATTTTTCTCAAAACTTAATTTCAATTGTTTAAACTTTGATAGCTCATTACTTTGCAAGGAAACATAGAATGAAACAGATTTTTTTTGCATGTTAAAGATACTATGCATAGTTTCATAATCTGTAAATAACTCAATTTTCAATTTTTCAACTTATGCCTTTTTTTGGCTTGTTTCTGCCACATATGCTAAATGTAGGGACAGGAACTTTTGGAAACACATTGAATAGCCTCGACATTTGGTAGTGAAGCCAGTTCCCACACTGCCTTTTAATCCCCTTCATATCTCTCAACCATAGTTGTATTCGAGTAACTGTTTATATTTGTTTTGCAGGCAATTCAGCTGTTATGGGAAACTCCAGTGGTTTCTATGGCTCAAACGCGGGCAACATGGGCGCCAGTAACATGATGGGAGGCGGCAGCTATGGATTTTAAGTTGCTGATGCCATGGGTAGAATTTTTCAGGTGGTCTGAAAACTGGATATCTAAGATGACCTGTACCATGACACCTCTAAGCTCTCCAGTCATCTAAATATTGGATGATATATTTGTAAATTTAAGTGTTTTAATTGTTTTTAAGGCTGTATGGTTTTCTACATTAATATCACAACACTGTGTACCCGCTCTTTGTGATGTTTCCAAAAGTTATACGGCCTCGTGGAAGAACACCCATTTGGGTGAACGAGTTTTTTATCCGTTACAAAAATAAAGATGTTATTATTATTATTATTATGTAACAACACAATATTGCTGCTATGCTTGAGTGACTACTATCTCAAATGGTTTAGAATAGTCCCTGTTGCTAACAGTTAAAAAGTTGTTTGTCTGTCTGATGTATATTTGATTGTCTATCTAATAAACTGCAATCCCACGGGATTGTAGATCTAACCAATCAATTCAGTTTTAACATAAAATTACATTACAAACGGACTTGCCAGGTAACTTACCTGGGCCGTGCAGTTAGTTTAACCGGCTTTCTTTGGCCCAGGGATGTTAGTTTCACCAAGCAGAAAGTCAAATGCAAGCAGTGTTATTCTGGTAATGTTATATTATCAAGTGACTCTTATTGGTCCATTTGGCAATTGCCCATGAGTTGTGACCAAGGTTAACATGTCCAAATAGTTGATTTTACAAGTTTTTCCATAGCAGTGGTAAAACTTACCACATCAAATAATCCAAGTGTGAACAGTAACAAGATTTATCCTTTGGAATGCTACGCATGGTTTTGGTAAAATCTTCTCTTTCATATCCAGTGTGATTGCAGTTATAGGCAAAAAATCTAGATAAATTATCATTAGATACATAAGTTTGTCAACACAGTCAAGTTTTTATCATTATCAGATATCTAAGTTTGTCAACACAATGGAGTTT
>JAOTQE010107003.1:17469-38303 GCA_025631205.1 Nesometra sesokonis
TTATCATGATAAGATATCTAAGTTTGTCAACACAGTGGAGTTTTTATCATGATAAGATATCTAAGTTTGTCAACACAATGGAGTTTTTATCATGATAAGATATCTAAGTTTGTCAACACAGTGGAGTTTTTATCATGATAAGATATCTAAGTTTGTCAACACAGTGGAGTTTTTATCATAAGATATCTAAGTTTGTCTTTACAATGGAGTTTTTATCATAAGATATCTCATTTTGTCAACACAATGGAGTTTTTATCATGATAAAATATCTCATTTTGTCAACACAATCTGAGTTTTTATCATGATTAGATATCTAAGTTTGTCAACACAATCAAGTTTTTATCATGATATGATACCTAAGTTTGTCAACACAGTGGATTTTTTATCATAAGATGTCTAAGTGTGTTAGTACAATATAATGAAGTTTTTATCATGATGAGATACCTAAGTTTGTCAATATAACGGAGTTTTTATCAGGATAGATATCTGACTTTGTCAATAGTCCAATTGTTATGATTAGATACCTAAGTTTGTCAACACAATGGAGTTTTTATCATAAAATGATACCCCACAGTACACTGGTATGTTTGTATGATAACTATGCGATGTACAAATTAGATTAATGGCCAATTGTGATTGTTTTAATTTCAGTTTTTTGAGTTACTACCTTTCGAAAGTCAAACTAAATCAGTTGTAAAACTATTATTTTGTAGATGTTAATGATGATGTTAACTAAAATATTGTTAATAAAGTCAGTTCTCTAAAACCAACCAGCCTTCAGCCCATGTAGTTTGTTTCGGTTTTCTGAAGACCAAGGCTATCCACCAGGCTGTTCTCTGCCAGTGAAGAAATGGATAAAGGTTATCCGTCAACAACTTGACAAACACTTATCTACAAAAGAAGTGTTTTATAAGTTGGAAAAAAGTTTCCCTGTGGGCTTTATTTCACCTTCATAAAGGTGAATATGGCTTTTAAAAACTTTCTTCCAAGTTTAACAGTCACGACCTGGTCGATAGCCACTTTTCAATTATTCACCCAGTGGATGGGTGAATAGTCACTCACTTTTTTGGACAGTTCGGTTTTGAGTGTCAAGTTACCTATGGACATTGGTTTTATGATTCGTCTCATGAGTTTGAAAAAACACCCGGATTTATGTGAAATTTGTTTGACTTGGTTGGTTTTAGGATAGTTGATATGCGCCTTTGTTCTGCTATAAATCACTGCTCTCGTTCTGAAACAATTTTTTTATATATTAAATAAAGTACACTTTACTTGAGTTGCATACGGTATTATTTACATTGTCCAGTGTTTCTAAAACAAACAAGTTGAAATTTATTTTTGTTGATCCAAACAATTAAGAAACAAGTACAGTATCTCTGTTATGTACTGTCCATAATTTTACGGACCCTCGATTGTCGAGATACTCATAAATGCAATAATGTTATCAATATTTGTATTTTTAAATAAGTTTATGCAATCCTAAGTTTATATTGCAGTGAAACCTGCATTTTACGTACCCTGATTTTACGTTCCCTGGATTTTATGTACACATAAAATGATCGATGACGTCATCATTTTTCGAGATTTTTATCATCACAAACTGTTTTCGCAAAAATAAATCTAAACAAAAAAGTGTGCTTGTGTCCAAAAACTTACTTTTTCTAAACATTCAAATAACCGAATATAATATGTTTGAATTTATGAATTCAAGCAATTTAAAGTCATTTTAAAACCATTATATTGTACACTACTGTACCTGGATTTTACGGATCCCATGGATTATGTAGGCCTACGACCTCTGGTTCTGTACCGTACGTAAAATATAGGTTCCACTGTATTGTACTTTAAATGAACTTCTGTGAGCCCTAATGAAATAGCGTTTTACTTATGGAATACTTTCACAATATTGTAAGGTGAAATGATGATCCATAATTTACTTAACATGGATTTTATGGACCTAATGTTTTACCCCTTTGGTCTCGTACTATACAAAAATAGAGATTCTACTGTATAAAGGTATTTTCTGGTACAATTATATGTCGCAAACAGTCCGTTTGTTTTGTTAAGTATTCTGTAGGTGTTATTTCCAATTTGGTTTGACATTACCTAAGTTTCATTTAATTTTTTCTTAAATTTTTGGATTAACAAGATGGGAATTACATGAGCATACAGTAGAACCCTTCTTTAAAACAACCCAATTCATGTGACAACACTATTAATGGGGACAAACCTATTATTATGGGGAAAACCCTATTAATGGGGAAAACCCTATTGATGTGATCAACTCTGTTAATGTGGTCAACTCTATTAATGGGGACAGTGCTTAAAAACTATGATTGCAAAAACCTTACCAAGTTCCTAAAGGGACACCTTCTGAGGCCCCAAAAGCATCCCCTTAATTCTACTGTATATTATGACATACAAAAATGGTTCAGAATAAAAGATATGAGATAAATTATGCAAAGATGGAAACTAAAGGTTGCATTGTAGATGGCAACGCTTGATGAATTTGACATAAGGTGCGATGTAACAGTAAAATACATATGTAGTTGGAAGTGTCATCACAGTAGCAGAATTATTCACATATAAAATGCCTTCCAGAAATTTAACCAGTTTTATTCAATACTGAACATAAATTTAGTGATTACTTCATCATTTGCAGCAGCACACCATGGTCATTTCATACCATGGAGCTGTAGCTCCATGGTTATACTGAATAGATTTTGAGAAATTGAAAAAAAAAAAAAAACTATTCTATTTATTATCCTATTAATAATGGAATTGAACTTCAAGATTTTAATGAAAATTTAGGATGTACCAGATAAGTAAACAGCATAACTTGTGGGGGTTTTCCAGTAGTTTGTGGAAACGTTGCTGCAGCGTTTTTTGTTAAAAATCTGAATAAAAGATGTTGGGAGTTCGGTAAGGTATTCATCCACCAAAATGAAAATTCTGCTTGTAAATGCAAAACTTAGGTGCACTTTAGAACTCGGGTGTATGGGAAATTTCAGACCCGATAATTTTAACATTGTTATCAATCACAAAGTTTAAAATTAGACGACGATGATGGTGAAGGAAGATAGACACGCTTGTCAATTGCTTGTTTGCCTGGGCAATACCCAGTTGTACACGGGTCACTAAATGACTGCAAAGTAACTTTTGATGGATTAGCGTACCATTCGGTGGTGGGAGGGTGGCCGGGGATTATCACACTTGTCAAATTCATGCTAAAGAAAATGGAAATAAGGCTGCTCCAGCCCTGGCCCCGCTTTCGGAAAGTAAAATGTATCTTTATATTAACATTTTTTGTAAAACGAAAATATTCAGCAATCGCGAGACATGAATTGTTACCTTAACACGTCTCGGAGGCCATTTTCGGACATCTAAAGACCAAAATGTCTTGCAGGAGCATTTCCCTGGACCCCAGAAAACTCTTCTACCGGTCTCCCTTGTGGGCTTCTTCTGTCCCACCCCCTTTTCCAGAAGTCTGCATCTGCCCTTTTACCCAGATTTCGATCAAACAAGCAATAAGTATTCCTTGTCCCGGATCTTACCACTCCTATGGGGGCAGTTTTTAACTTGTATTTTGCTCTATGACTCATGCATGAGAAAAGGTACTTATTGTATGTCTATATTTGAGAATACTGCCAATGCGCGGGACGCGCATATTATTGGCAGAATTTGTTGGCAGGTATTCAAGATTCCCTTGGTTTGTTGCGGAGTGAGGCCTACAAATTTGTATAATTTTGTACCTTCCTGGCAATACAGTACTGTATTAACTTTTATCTTCAGGCAGCTTTAAATAACTAAATAACCAATCATTAAAAGGTAAGTTTTGCAAACTAAAGAAATATTTACCTAGAGGTCCTAGTAGAGTGCTTGCGTACAAAGTACAGAGATAAGGGATGCTGTGTAGGCTAGTCCAGCCTCGGCTCAAGCCTACTGTATATTGATGGTCATACTGATAGGAAGGCAGTCTATTTGGATACTTTAACTTAGGAGGAGGCTCTAGCAATCATTTGCACATTGGATTTTCTAAGAAAGACCACCTGTGAATTAGGTAGGCATAGGCTAGGCCCTTTTAGTAAGCAAATTTTGTCTTGCTTGATCATTTTAACAATAGGCCTAGGTAGGGCCTAACTAATGCAAAATAAAGTGGGCAGGAAAGTGAACACCACTGGAGCCAATCAAAAACTAAATCTCACCACCAGTGTTTCATACAGGACATGACAGGAATACTGTAATGTACATTTGAAAGTAGCTTGTGTAGCATCGTAAAACAATGGAACAGTGTGTTGACGAATAATGGGTTAAATATGGCTTGAATACTAAATATACCTGCCAACTCTCACGCATTGTCTCGCGCATAGGCCCTAAATAATTTTTCTCGCGCATTAGCAAAATTTCCACTCATTAACAGTCTTTTTTTTAATAGTTTTTCTCGCCCAAGAGACAAAATCTAGAGCAAAATACGGTAAAAATGCCCCCAAAACGGTGGTGATTTTAGGTTTAAACTGCCCTAAAATGGTCAGATGACGGGTTTTTTTTGCTTGTCAGATCGAAATTGCAGAAAATGTGGCAGGGTTTGTCTCAAGCATTGGAGCCAAAAAAAGTTGACGGGTGTATACTAATCGTCTGATGTTTGTTGGTAAGTTGCAAATTGTCAATTTTGAGTTACAGAAATAATGATGTAAATGAAATCCCTCTAACAGAGGTTCCAACCCTCCGGATTGATCCGGGAGTCTCCCGAAATTTTAAGTCTCTCGATTTTTTAAGCAATCTCCCAATTTTCTGTTAAAATTTAAACATGTTCTAGCACCATAATTTGGCTTAGAATAACATTTAATCAATAGATACAGTACTTTTAATATGAAAAATTGCGTAAATCGTTCTAAATTTATCATAACTGGTGCTAGTTAACACCTGTTTGGCCTGTTTTTCATAAAATGCAGTAGAAGGCACAGTATAAGATAGAGGGCACACTTTGAAAGATCTCCCGAGTTTTAGACCTCCGGATCAGGCTGTAGCAAGTAAATATCATTAGATCCTGCTACAAACATTTCGCAATCGTAAAGTGTTCCTAATGTTCGTAAATAAAATTAGTAAGCAAAGTCTTTGGTTCGAAAAGTTAAATCAATCAGAATAAACAGTCAATCATAGTCATGTGGGTAATCTTTTTTATATAGTCAATGCCAGCCAAGATCCATAAGTTACAGGTCAACAAGATTTCGATCGATCAACAACTTTACAGCAACAACTTCAACTTAGATTAGATGTAGAAAACATGAACATAAAGTAAATATGATTGGTTGGTTATTTATTCACTTATCGTAAAACCGGTCTGGATCTCACCAAGACCTGAACGAAACTCCGACAACTTCTCAGATGATAATTTTTATTGGAGTTCTCAAATGGTCTAGTCGACTCTGATTGGTTGAAACTTTTACACTATGCAAATTTGTTAAATCTATTGACCCCAAGTCAAGTACCGTAACGTATGACAGGAAAAAAATACTAAACTCCCATTGGCTTTTATAATTAATATATCGTTACTCATGAAAAATTGTACCAAGGCCAAACCTGTTGGATCGATTTCATTTCATTTCATTTATTTAATCTCAAAAACAATAAAACATTACAAACATAAGACAGATTGACGACAGTTCTGAGAAAGGATTCCAAAAAAGTAAACTAAGTTACTGTCAAAGTTGGTCTCCTAACACTGCTTCAGATTATATAAAATATATATATTTAAAATATTACAATATAAAAATAATTACAGTATAAAAATCCATACCAATAGAGAGATCTATTCTTAGATAATTCAGGACCAGCATGTGCATGTGCAATACAAAATTAACTGTTCCAATGTAACAGTTTATATTTGCATCCTTTGTTGAAAAGTCTAGCAAAATGCACAATGCTCAAATCTCCATTGTGATGTGGCAATTTGAGACCTTAACCAACCGACGTAGAGTAATCCAGCGTCATGTAGATTTTCTACAATTTTTCTAAGAATTAAGATTTAAAATGTATTCATTATTCCTAAAAAATGTCACATAGGTAAGTACTCTCGAGTGGAGAGATTTTTTTTTGTATTGGGTCAAGTGATTTCCAGTGGCAAGAAAGTGGAAAGTGCCATGTCAGTACTTTAAAAAAAATAAGTGGCACTCATGAACAAGGGTAGGATTGAATCTATTTTATAAACATTTTGGCACTTATCCTGGAATTTATTTTTTATAAATAAAAAAAAGTTTCTATACTTTCATTTATATATGAACAAACAAGACAAAGAAAACCTTCCCAAAATGTCATCTAACAATAGTTGCTCAAGAGCATATTTTTGTATTTTCTTTCAGTAGAAAAAAATTATTGTCCATTGTTTTTAACTTTATGCATTTCTTGAGATTTTCAGGATAAATTTATGCTTTTTTACAATTTTCAAGATAATTCTTACAATCTTCTAAATAATTTGATTCAAATATAGAAAGTCAACTCTGATTACTTAAAATCTTGGCTTTGGGCATGGGTAACACAAAAAATTATATTTTAGGCACAAAATGTAGAACTGATTGGTTTTTGTTGATAAAACAAATGTGACTTTATTAAAGTTTTAGTCAGATTTGGCAGTGAAATGCATTTACCACATTTATTGAAGCAACTTAATTTCTTTTACAGAAGATCATGGCGGCGAGTAATTTAAAGCTAAACCAATTCTTGGACGATCTTGATCAAAAGATTTTGGAATGCTCGATATGTTTGAAGAGACTGAAAGAACCGAAGTCATTGAATTGTCTTCACAGCTTCTGCAAAGAATGTCTTCAAGGATGGGTGCAGACAAAGGGTAGCTTATCATGTCCATCTTGTTTGAGGGCATATCCAATACCAGAAGGTGGGATTCACAACCTCCCCCCTAATACATTCCTCAACAATTTATTAGAAATTGTCGAACAAGTTGAGGAAGGTGAAGCAGTAGATTGCTTTTGTGGAAATAATCAAAAGACGAAATATTATTGCATAGAATGCAGATTGTACTTGTGCACACCTTGTAAAGATTACCATGTTAAATTTCCTGGATTTGCAAAGCACAAACTCCATCTTAAAGAAAACATTTCAGCAATGACTCCACAACAGCTTGCTGCTTTACATCCACCTCGGTGCCCCCAGCACAATGAAAGTTTGAAATTTTTTTGCACAAGATGCAAAATCCCAACCTGCATGCATTGCGCTATAACGGATCACAATGTTGTTAAAGGAAAGCATAAACTAATCAATATTTCAGAAGCATTTATAACGTTTGGAGAAATTGCTGATAAATTGAGAAAAGATGTAGTTATTCAAAAAAAGACTTCAGAGGAATGTCTTAAAAGAGTTCTAAACAAGGCGTCATTGTTAGATGAAAGTAAAAACACAAGTTTGAAAGACATTAAGAATTGTGTAGAAGCAGTTGTAAAAAATATCAAGAATAAGGAGGAGAAATTAAAAAAGGAAGTGGAGAGGATATATGAAGAAAAACGGAAAGTAGCTAACAGACAGACAAATGAATTAAATTCACTTTTATCAGAGTTGAGTACAAAATTAAAATTGATGGATCAGTTATTGAATTGTGATGAAGCGACTGCCATGAAATCTAGCAATGATGTCATAAAAGCATTGAACGAGTGCATGCAGGAGTTACAAGTAATAGAGTCTGAAGATTATGGACAAATTTACTTTTATAACAACAAAGCCAACATTCAAACAGTACAACAATGTGAAATTGGAATTGTAGGTACTGAAAAGAGGGCAGTTGACAAACCCAACAAATTTAAAAAACTGACCTGGCATAATTTTGATATTAAAAAGCCGCCTGAAGGACTATATAGCGACAGAGAAAAAGATGATGTCCAATTTGAAGAAGAACAGTTCTGGTGTGAAAAGCAGGAACCATATCTTTTGGAAGGGAAAGTGAGAAAAGCAAGAGGAAAGAAATATATTCAAAAGTAACACAATATGCAACATTTTTATTGATACATCTGGGCCAGTCACACCAATGCCAAGCTATTCCCAGTCAAGATGTGGAAGGAATCGGCATCTCTTCAGATATCCATTGAACTTAGTCAATTATGTGACAAGTACTGTAGTACAGTATTAAGGCATCATAATTTGTGACCCTGAATGTCATGCAAGTGGGCCTATGGGCTATATCAATCAAAAAATTAAGGTACAGGCTTAATTATATCAAAATTATGCAGGTCAATTTGTCCATTTGACCATACAATTTTGATGTTAAATTTTAATAACAGTCTACAATTATTATTTCATATAAACCAGAATTATAGACAAGCGTTCTAATAAACATACAGTATATTTCTTATAACAAATAAGGTATTTAGTACATTTGGCAAGAATGGAGAATGTACTGTAGCTTGGAAGAGTTTGTGGTCCGCAGAAAAACTTGCCGTTGTCAATTGTACCTTATGGCCTGAAAGATCTATAAAAATGTTTGTACAGTTTTGTCAGATCAATGACAGCCATTGATATGCTTTGTCCCATTACGAAAACCATATCTATTGTAAAAGTACAGTATGTCCTATTCCTTAATAAATAAATGAAAATAATTTGATCATTCTGTATAAAATGATTCTTTCCAGGGCTTTTGAAAAATGGATAAAATAAAGATTTAGATAGGTCAGACTCTGAATTTACTTGTGCGAATTAACACCGGTTTGAATATGTTCATCCTTAAATAAGTGCACCTGCTCAGGGGCGCAGTGGTGGCGCCAGGATTTGCCCGACGGAAGGTCCCAACGAGGTCCGGGTGGGCGTGGTTGCCGGTTTGGTTTTGATGAGCAAAAAAAAAAAAAAATCAATTTCTCGTTTTTGTATTGAATTAAATTATGCAAAGTTGAGTTTCACTCTGCATTATTAACGATGGCTGGCTTACAATTCATGCAATACTATAATTTTCTTCACATTAGAACTTTTTTCTTAAAAAATTATGTATTTTCTCAAAAGAAACCCCCCCTGGCTGCTCCCCTTTTGCTAATGTAGAAATTTCCTAAGCGCACCCTGGTTTTTTAATAGCAAAGGGGCAAGTATTTGTACACTAGAAAGTTTGTGGTTTTCTTTGGTCATTTCACAATCTCAAGTTAAAGGAAGTAGATTGTTGATTGTTACAGTAATCTGGGAATTGTTTTTCATGATGTCTTTACTATTAAAAAATGTATTTTTGTTTTAATTAGCTATAAAGGCTTCTATTACAGAATTAATAAAATAAGAGAGCCACTCAACAGCAGTGATCTCATAAAATAGTGAATAAATTATTTTGGCATGATGTGGCAGGGGAAGATTGGGTGTGGGGGGTGTTTCTTTTTGGAAAGTAAAACATATATTAGTCATACAATCATAAAGACAAGAATTCTACCTGCTCCCGAGGCAATTTTCCAACATCCCAGGGTGCATGCCTTTGGACCCCCTAAAACTTTTACTCTCTACTGGCCCCTTTTCCAAAAGTCTGCATCCGCCCCTGTGTGAGTACACTTCACTTCACAAAACATTGGTACATCAAATTCAGAATTATTGAGGAAGATGAAAAATAGGTTTAAAATGTTATTTGATCAGACCCCTTAGGATGAGGGCAAAAGAATACCGCTCAAATTCAAGTCCAGTTGAACCTCGAATAAGCAGACACATTCAGGTCCAGGACACCACTTACGAGAGGTTCGTCCTATAAGGAATAACATTTGCATTTGTATATACTTGAAATTCTATTAGATCTTGTCGGTTGGCCACCTATGGGAGGATATTTTAAATTCAAATTTCCAAGTTCAAAACTGTGGCTGCTTATGGGATGTACCAATTGGATAAGAAAACCAAACATGGGAGGTGTTTGCTTATGAGATGTACCAAATGTACTGATTGGATAAGAACACCAAACATGGGAGGTGTTCGCTTATGAGATGTACCAAATGTACTGATTGGATAAGAACACCAAACATGGGTGGTATTCGCTTAGATACACCAAATATTCTGATTGGATAAGAAAACCAAACATGGGAGGTGTTCGCTTACGAGATGTAATGATTGGATAAGAAAACGACATTTATTTTGTACACATGTATATTGTTAGCAGAATTTATTGGTAAGCATACATTACAGATGTCTACATTAAAACGTATTGTATTGTACTGGTGTGCATTTTCTACACAATGATCTGTAAACATTATTTAACAAAATTTACTTTTAACAACCAACTGCTTTATTATTGTCAATAACTGGTTTATCTTAAATTTAAATAAAATTCCTTACTTCTTTTTAGTATTAATATAAAATTTGGTAAATATGATTAAATATAAATAGTCAAGTAAATTAATTCACAATTTACTATAGATTTTATTATATATTTCTTTAGAGAATAATGCTATTGTTACAATCTTAAGGTTAAGGCCTCATCTGTGACTTAGCATTCTCAATTTATTGTACCCGAGACATTCTCAATTTATTGTACCCGAGAATGGGAATTTTAAGTAGAATGACAATTATTAGACTGATGTGTAACAAACAATCCCCAAGTCAATTGTTTTTTGTCAAACTTGCTATGTCACTTTGAGTTTATTTAAAATAATAATAATTGATAAGTTATGCTTTAAGACCAAGACAATTATCTATTTACTGCAGCAAAACTGTAAAAGTTACCTAAAAATAGGACCTTCATTGTTAAATTTGTCATTTTAGGCATACAATATATCAAATATTAAGAAATTCGAGTTTTTTTTCGCATTTATTTTGTATTCATACCCAATATTGTTATATAATTTTCAACAAAAAATGACAGTACATCTTAATTTTTAATTGTGATGAAATTATTTAAAAATATTGTAAGAATTAACAAAATCATAAAATTGTTTATTCTATAATTAATAACTTGGCTTTCATTATGAAGCCTAAAAAATATGTTGCAAAAACACAACTGACCCAAAATGTTTTTTTTAAAATTTTCATATTTCCCAATTTCTTTCGCTCAATACAAAAAAAAATTATTCCTTGCACATAATTACTGAGGGATGGGAGGGTGGATAAAATGCCTACAGGTGAGGTGGTCTGGTTTTTATAATGCATACTGTATGCAGGTTATCTAAAAAATCGTCTTATTGAGAAAAACTACAATATTGAGTTTTCACAGGGGTCGGGGTGGGGTGGTCAAACTGAAAGTACAAATAGCAACAAGGGTGGGAAGTGGTAAAATTTGACCCAAAAAAAATCCATTCATCTCAAAATTTAACTGTAGGAACAAAAAAATAAAGTTATTAAAACTTCAGTAAGAAATGATTTCCCGATTGACCAACCCATGTTTTCAAAAACCCTGTGGTTAATAGGCTTAATATTCAGTAAAATAATAATTATTCTAATCAAATCATTTCTGACTTATATACAAATAAATTCTGCACTTAAATAAAGTATAGTGTTGATGATAGAGTCTTCTTAATACAACATATACAGCCTTATTTACATGTATATATTACATATTTAACACCAATTAAAGAAAGTTTATAAAATTATCAACTGGTATATCAAAACATCTCTTCTCTAGAACACATTGACATTAAAAAAATACATGGCTAAATTAGTTTACGTTTTACAACTGTGTAAATTAAAACAAAATTCAATGTAGCAGCTGGTTACCACTTGTATTAAAGGATCATCGTCAAAATAATTCTACTGCAGTTACTGCAGTAATTTATTTACAACAGTATTAGTTCAGTAGCTTAAAAAAAAATACTTAAAAAGATGCGATGAGACCTTGAGTATCAAATAAGTCACCAAAAATGTACTGGCAATGGATTACTGCAGTAACTACCCTTGGAAGAACTCTGTTAACATGGTAGATAAAGGTAGTTAACAGGGTTAAACATGTAAAAACTACCATATCAAGGGATACTACCAAGGATGGTCAGCAATGCTCTACAAGTACACATACTACCTTACTAGGTAGTTCTTTGTGTTGCTTGGTAGATCAACCTCGTCAGAGGGTGTTATTTTTTTCCAAAGGGTACAGTTAACTTAGCTATAGATTACTGCAGTAGAATAATTTTGACTTGATCACTATGCACTGTCAACCTACAAACATTTAGTTTATTCTTGAAATAAATGCATTAAATTTCCAAGTTTGTTTAGTTTCTTCCTAATCATCTTTGTATTTTTGAGCTATCAAGAACATATTTCCCTTTGACACAAAACCTACAACAATGTATTGGACGGTATTTGTGGAGCATCATTGCATATTCATAACTTGAATGCATAATCATGTGCATAAGATTCGTTTGGACAGATTTCAAGGCATTTATATGTATTCACTTTTAGTGTTCTATATGTATTCACTTTTAGTGTTCAAGGCATATTAAATAGTATCAAATTACTTCAAAAATGACGATGCTACAGATCAAAATGTACTGTAGTCTAAAAAAATAAAACAATTATCCCTCATAAGGATTATACAATTTCATATGGAGGGATGTCAAACTACGGAACTTGTTTACTTTGACCACAAAAATCTACCAGCACTTGGCTAATATTGTCTAAACACATAAACATACTAAACAGTTCAATGTTGATATTAAACAACATTCATATATAGATAGATAATCCACTCATTCACTCCAATTGGATTTTAAAATCTGGTACAATTATTATTAAACGTTTTGAACTGTTAACTACAGCAGTGTACCAATTAATGAGGTATTTTTAACATTCTTTATACTCCCTGCTTCACACTTGTAGCAACAATATCATTGTCATTACTACATTGGCATATGGTTTTGGCAAAATCATTTGTACTGTAAATCACATGGACTTTATACCAAATGTAGACATTTTCCTATCTACTTCTTTTTAGTATTTTACATTACAAGTAAATCTTTTATTACTAAATAAAAAGCACACAAGTTGAATGTGCCAATTATTGCAGGCTTCTTTTTCTAATATGTAATAACACCTTATGTGCACATCTATTAGAGGAAACGCATTATAGGGACACAATCCATTAAAAGGATACTTTTCCATAGAAAAATGAGAAAATATCAACCTCCTTTTATGTCACCTTTTTGGTCCCGAAGGTGTCCCAATTTTTTCTGTAACTTGTGCCTAAATTAAATAACGGCCACTTCATTGTAAACATTCTGTGTGCTGAATAAATCTTACGGATTCTTTATATAATAATTGTCATAAAAAGAAATTTCCCAAATTCATAATTGAGATTTGTCAAGAGAGAGAAAAACATGTATTCTTCCACGAAAACATACTCAATGCTTTCTTAAAATGGAGGGAATTACAACAGAGGTCGTTTCAGAAGTTGGTACCAACGGTGACGATACGGGGAGGTGACATCCCCCTCCCTTTCGCTTAACTGCCCTGCCATTGGGGAATTCCTGGCGCCAACACTGGTTGGTACCCTCCGGTTTAGCAGAAATTTGGTTTTCTTGGAGGCGACTTTTGGGAGTATTTAGAGCTCCACCAAAGTAGCGACTCCAAAGAAGGGCTTATGAACACATTAACATCACCAAAACCTACAGGCCCATAATTTCCCTATTATAACAATGGCAAATTTAGCAAATAAAAAACTTGGCATTGCCATCAGCATTTGACCCCACATTTGTTTCAGTACTGCCAGTCTTGACCCCACATTTGTTTCAGTACTGCCAGTCTATTTTAGTTATTTTAAAATTAACCTCTTAAACTACAAAAAAATGAAAAACGACTACAGATATCAAGTTTACTAAACATTTTTCAAGGCACAAATTCTACAAGGTGTTTGTATTAATATTGAATAAAATAAAAGAAAATTAAATTTAATTATTGTCATCCCTTCTTGGCAATTTATATATTGCAGCATTTTAGTTGTGCAGCGTCCAATAACATTTACCTATTCACCCAGTAAACTACTTTGTGAAAGAAATATTTTGTTTTCAGTTGATGCCATTGTAATATGCATCCTTCAAACCATTTATTCTGTAAATTTTAATATTGGTTGGGTTGTCGATTTCTACAGGTAATGTTATTCATTAAGGAACAGGTTTGGATGCTTTACTCTCATTACTTAGATACAATAAAGGCCTGCTTCACATCATCACAAGCGACACGACGAACCTTGGAATTGCTCCAAAGCAGTGCGCGAAAACGATGCTAGATCGGTCTTTTTTTTGCATAGGCCTATTTTGTATACTTATGTTTTGTTTATGCCTCCCTGACATTACATCAGTTAAGATTTTCACAATGCAGCCCGAAGCAAACCTCCCCAAGACTAATCTAGGACTAAAACCATAATTCTAAATTACTTTTATGTCTCTGATGGACAAAAGTGGGCCAAGTACACCTTGATTTAGGGCGGGAAGCAAAATAACTTTGGTATTTAGTATCACCATTTGAATATTGTGGAGTTATTGAGTTGCTATATTAGAATGAGTGTTTTGTATTATGTAGTATTTACTGTTATTTTAATCAGTACAGTATTTGATAACGAACAATTTGAAAAAGTTGGATAAACTCTTAGACGCATATAGTAGAACTTAGACACAATTACAACCAGGTAAGCATCAAGGTCTTCCCAGTACCTGGGCAAACGTTTCCAGTACCTGGGCAAACATTCCGACGGGTAGAGCTAGGAAGACCGTCAAAACACATCAATGGTTTTTCCGTATTTTATATCTTTCCCTCTTTTTATAAACTTGTATATTATTTTTGCCTTTTTAAGGATCCTACACATCCCCAACACAGGAAAAAGCTTCTCAACTGGGAGAAAGCATTCCAAAAGAGAAAAAAACCTCCCAAATGGGAGAGGGCCTCGCAACTGGGATGAAGTCTCGCGACAGGGGTAGGCCCCTAGAACCCCCTTCTCATAACACTGTTGCTGATTACAATTACTGTATAAAAAAGTTAATGAAAACTACAGTAGTATCAAATTAAATACTGCATATAAAAAAAAGTCCTAGAATAAACTGTGATAAATAACATTATTAAAGTAACCAGCTAATATTAAGTCACTTATTACTAAACAATATGTACACTTGCAACAGATGCTCTAAATGTACAATCTTTATATACTTTTTAAAAAAATCAATTTCTCTATATAGATATTTTAAAAATAGGGAGTACAAAAATAGTTGGGATATTCCAATCAAAATTAAAATTTAAAGCTTTCTTCTGTTAACAGAATTACAAACCAATGCAAAATTCATTCAATCATTTCTTGTGTAAACAAAATCACGCCTTTATAGGGCGTGACAGTCTACAATTCATATTCTAAATCAAAGTAATTTCTTGTGTGGAAATTGTTCATAGGCTCTGTCCATTAGAATTACATTTTCTATTTATATACCATATTGATCCTGGTATAGGCCCACTATATTAAACACTGAGTCCCAGTCAGTTTGGGATGTGGACATATACCCTGGTATAAGCCCACTAAATTGAACATGGAAACCCTGTCAATGTGTGATGTGGATATACACCCTGGTATAAGCCCACTAACCTTAAACATGGAATCCAAGTCATTTTTTTGGGTGGGTTTATATGCAGGTAGCGAAAATGAGTGGCTTTACACATTGTATGCATAAAACAACTAATTTTGAGTGGGCTTCTTCATATTAGACCATTTTAATTGCGATCAATTTTTAAGAATTTCTCACAAACGCACACTTTCTACCCTTCCCTCATTAATATATCCTCACAAAACCATGTCTTATGCAACTATTTTCATTATGAAAACTATTCTATTTTTCATATATTGCATTCTACTTACCACTACAATATACCTTGCAAAAAAAACCTTCTTCTTTACGCCATTAATATTACTCAAACAACTCTCAATGTGTTTGTAGAATTGAAACATGTGTTGACTGACCAACAAATTTGATTTTTCTTAATAATAATATGTGACATTTATATAGCGCTTATTGCCAAGGTCTCCAAGCGCTTCACAATTATTACCCCAGTCATTAGAACAAACACCTATGGAATGCAATCCATTCCATGTTGCAGCTGTATTCAGCGCATATGGCACTTGTTACAATATATGAAAGCTGCAAGTTAGCCAAATAATTTTAACAGTTACAGTACCTATCAGCCAACAAGTTACAAAACTACTTTCTTGTTGTCATGAGGTGTCAGGCATGTGATCCGCGACACAAGCCCCAGTGAGTTCTTTGGAATTTATGTCAATGAGCACTCTTTATCAACTCAACAGCTTTCGGTGCCACTTCGCAAAACTTTATTAACTGTGTGCGATATCTTCTTCAAATTGTTGTCTAATACAGGCATCACTGTTTTTGCTAAATTGTCTAATTCAGCCACGGTATCCTCATCACCATTTTGCTGTTCTGGTATTTAGGAACGAGGAACTTCCATGGTTATTGCCAGATACTTTCTCCAAATTGTCTTTTATCTCTGTGAAGAAATTTATATAAAAATAATAAATGCTTAATACAGCGCATTTGGCAATAAATTTCTCAACTTGCTTCACACTGGAAACAAAAATTGTTGAAGTTCCAAATGGGTATTGGTACTTCATTCATCTATGGTATGCCCACCACCATTCATAAGCAATTCAAATATTTTTCGTTCACTTTATACCATATAAAGTATTTGAAAAAAGTTATGAAAAAAATTATAATAAAAGCATAAAAACAATAAAATAACAGGACGAGATATTTCACATTAAAACGCAAATTCAATGAAGAGTTTCTACATTTATCTACACTCTGTTGTGATTCCAAGCAATCATCTAGGCGGTGTGAACAAATGAATGGAACACACATTCGACAAACTGAAACAAATTTCTGCAGTCCTTCAAACATTAAGACGTCCATAATAGCAGAGGTCCCAAGTTGGAAAAATCGAATTCCTGGAGATTTACTTGCTGTTGTCCTACCACTGTTTGTAATGTCTACCCTTCCTGAAATGTGTGTACAAATACCCCTATTTATAAAATCAACACCTTCTCCGCTTTGAAATGATAATTTCTAACATGTATTGTCACTGCTAAAATGTGTTATTACTGTTCCCAAAAACATTACTGAACTTCATAGTTGCTTTACTTTCAACCAATATTTTGAAATAAATAGACCAATTTATGCTCTACTTGTGAAACTTTTACAAAACCGGGAGAAAATTAGATAATTCCGAGAGCCCGAGAGATGATCCAAAATTCATGGAGACTTGGGACCTCTGTAATAGGTACAGTAATTTTCCTTCTAATTTAGCTTCACTCTGTACAACACCAGACCCATATACTGCAGATTCAGAAGAAACCCCCCTCCTTGAGGTCCACCTAAGCTGGGAAAATTTTACCACACACATATCAATTGTTTATTAACCTACATTTGTATGTATCGTATTTAGTAATTTAAGTAAAGCTTGAAACTTCAGAATTGTGCCTTAACCCTTTCAAGTCATAGGGTGTCTCTCTGACGCCATAAAAACCCCATGTTTTACGTAGGGCGTCTCTCTGACGCCATGAATAATAATGCTTAAAAATTGTTTTGGAGGTATGCTGCCCTCAATTAAAACTTCTGTATTGATATCACATGATTCCTTCGATATTCCCCATTGATCAAATAGTTTTCAAAATGGTTGCGCCCAGCTTCGAATGTTTTTTTGTTCTGGCAGACTGTTTTCAGTGTTTTTTGTGTTACCCCTTGGCGGCCGTATTTGTCACGTGACCTTGAAATGAGGTCAAAGGTTAAATTTTTTTTTCATAATTTGGAATCCAAATTGATTTTTTATCATTTTCTGGATATTTTTTTGAATTTTATGCATAAACTCGGGCATTTTACCACCTTTAAGTATTGGGTAAATACCTTCAGACAGTTGGGAGGGTAGTGTGTCAGACATTTAAGGGTTAATACCTGTAACACAATGATTAAAAATTTCACATTATACACTATTTGGTATTTACAAACATCCTGTTTTGGTATACTATTTTTTTTATTTTGCCCTTTATCTTGAATAATTACTTGAAACACTGTGTGCTAGAGTGCATCAGACGGCATCTATAGACAAAAAAATCTTCCGGGCCCTAGGTGGGCCCTGGATGCACGCCTATTGCCATTTGTTGACCACCATGTCAAATACATATGAACAAAGTTATACCTGATATTGCAAGCAGCATCTTTCTTCGTGCCCCAAATGTAGATATTCCAAGTTCTTTCAGGTCACTATCTGTTAAGGTCATGAAGGTAGCCAGGTCAATCTCCTGTTGGTGAAAGATGTCAATGTACTTTGCTAGGCCTAGCTTACTGAACAGCTCGGCCATCTCTGGATTTGCTAGCTGCATGGAGGTGTTTGGTGTGCTGGGCCATAAACCTTTAGTAGGCCTTGGAAGTGAGGTTGCATCAAAGTAATTACTCTGGCTAAAATCTTCTATAAAAACAAATGAAAAAAAAAATGTTTATTTTAGATCGGATAAAATGTTCAGAGCGTGGTAATTAGTCTATACTATTCGCGGCAAAAGGTCCTTCATGATGGCTGGTCCTAAGCTTTGGAATGCTCTCCCTGTTACTGTCTGCGAGTCTTTTTTTCATGTTTTTGTTTTTTTCTTTTTTTCCACATGACACTTGTGAAAGCGCATAAAGACTTGGTATTATGCCCTCTATAGATGGCCAACAATACAAATACATTATTTTAGACAGACCCAACTCTCCCAAAACCAACCCCCTAGGAAAAAGACATCTTCCCAAAACCAACCCCCTAGGAAAAAGACATCTTCCAAATCTCCAAGTTGACAGTGTGATACCAGGGGCATATCCAGTGGGGTTCAGACGAACACCCTCTGACATTTAGTTCGAGAAGCCTAAAAGAGGTTTATCGTTATTACCGAGAATTCGGTACAGTATTTCAAGAGTGTTCGCGCATCAACACCTTAATGTTGAAACTAACATGGTGTAAACTTTCATCATTGGCATACCTTTCCCAAATAATAGATACGCCACTGCATTATAAACTTAAAATGAAATATTTCTTTAACCATACTTTTGGAGAACCTTAATTTTTTTATATTAAAAGTTCATGAACGAACACCTTATACTTCAGGAAAGCCCATTCGCGGACATCTAAGTAAAAAAATTTCCCGAGGAAGGATTCCTAGACCCCTTTTTATTTTCATACTTTTACAATCGAACCACACTCCACAAAATCCTGAATCTGTCCCTGGATACTACTCTTTTATTGGAAGCTAATCCATCACTGGTTACTTGGCAGAAATTTGCTGGTACCTATTGTACAGCTGGGTAGACCGAAGCAATGTTACTGAAGTTCATTGCATAAGTGCAACTGACAAATGGGAGATCAACTTCTCAATTGAGATTTTGAATATCAAAAATTCTGCACCAGCTGATCCCAAAAATGTTAATCAACCTCATAATGTCTGATTGATAGACAGTCCCAGAGTAGTCAGATTTGGGAGCGTCTGTATTTTAAAAATGTTTTTTTCTACACATACCTACGGATAGCGCAATACATCTATAGTAGCTCCGATTGGTTGAATTCAATTTATGTTTTAGGCAAAATTGTGAGGTGTCGTGACAAAATGAGTCGTGTTGTATGCCAAATCATTTAAAGATATTCACAAAAACAGACAGAAAGTCATAATTTCACAAAAAAATGAGATTCCAGTTGTTTTGTTAAATTTAGTAATTAAATTTTATGACAAACTTCATGTTTATGTTTATTTACAATTAACATGTTTTTGAACTACATTTTGTAAAGGCTGTTTAGGTTGGTTTGCACGACTTAGCAATGCCACTCCCCAAGCCTCATAATGAGACTTGGTTTAGAAAGCATGGCATAGATCTCATCCTGTAAGTGGTGAGTAAACTTGCTGTTGGATGTGACACGAAATAAAAAAAAAAAGTCATATTTTACACCATGAAATTAAATATCATTTTTCACTGTTGACTGTGAAGCTATTCTGACACTTACGTTTTCTATAGGTGGAGTACCCAGCCTGCATGACCGATGTCTGTCCATCATTTAACCTTGGGCTAGATGACCTGTCTGGAGGCCACATGCTGCTACTGCTATTGCTCCCACTCCCACTGCTGCTACCACTGTCATTTAGATGGCATTCTCCATCCTCTTCTCTTCCACTCTGAAAAAAACCCTTACTGTTATATTTCAGATTTTATTCATTTTGCAAATTGCATGTTTCTACAATTGTCATATAAGGTGTAAGTTCTGCACATCCTTGCGTGGAAAATGTACTGAATACTCAGTATGTTTGAGAACACTTGCGAAAAAGTCTTTGAAAGTTGTTCTCGGGTGGGACTCGAACCCACGATCACCAGACCCCTTAGCCTGGCTGGGTTAGATTCGAACCAAATGAAGCAGCAGGTACTGTGATGTAATTATTGTTGGTCTGATGCTATAAAAAACCGAGTTTGCATCAAGAAAATCAATGAAGGTGCAAGTTTTCCCCAAACTGACGTGGAAAATGTACTGAATACTCAGTAAAAAATCTTCACAAGTTGTTCTCGGATCACATTTAACAATTTTACATGCAATAATTGAAGTTAATTAAAACATAAATAATTATGCACTCTCAAAATAAAAGATTAAAAAATCCAATAGCCTTCCCCAGAGATTTGCTCTTGGGGAGGCTAAATATCACAAACTAATACTGTAGGGTTTTGATTGGAATATTTTAGTGTGACCCAAAGACAACCCATTAATATTTCAGTGTGATATACCAAAGATAACCCATTAAAGGGCAGGTTCACCCAAAACAATTATCTTCCTTATATGTTTTAGTTTATCATAAAAAGTATATTCAGCCCTGTTTCTCAATTTTTACGATTCATTTTACC
>JAOTQE010107004.1:7177-25482 GCA_025631205.1 Nesometra sesokonis
GATAGATAGCTTGGCTAGACTAGGAGAATAGTGCTAGTAGACACTGGGCCTTATATTAGGTGATATAGAAGGCAAGCGTGTGCATGAGGATGACAGTGCTAAAACTCTGTACATAAGGGATAGGTTGGCCTGACATGATAGATAGCTTGGCTAGACTAGGAGAATAGTGCTAGTAGACACTGGGCCTTATATTAGGTGATATAGAAGGCAAGCATGTCCTTGAGGATGACAGTGCTAAAACTCGTAGAAGGATACTGTGTTTTACTAAAATTCACTAAAAACTTTCATGGTTTTGATGAATGATGAATGTTTAAAAATACCGTTAAACAGACTTTAACAAACACAGATCTCCCAAATCCTGGAGTCTCCAGGAATTTTGGACCACCTCCCAGACTCCCAGAATTCTCAAATTTTTTCTCGGAATTTGTTTCTCCCGGGTTTCTCTCCAGGTTTTTTTTGAAGTTTTACAAATAGAGCATAAATTGGCATATTTTTTTTTCAAAAATATTCGTTAAGAATAAAACTATGAAATTTAGCAATATTTTCGGTGAACAGCAATGGCATATTTTAACAGTAGCAAAAGATGTTTAAAACTATTGTTTAATAAGGCCAAAAAAAAAGTTGTATTGCCCTTTTGGCTCAAAAATTTAGAGGGTCGGTAGGTCGATTTTTTTTTTTTTTTTTTTTAAATCCAGGTCTCTTACCTTTATATTTCATTAACAGAAGCTACACAATAACAGAAATGACTAAAAAATGTGTTTTCAGTAGTATATTTAATATCCAAATCACACATTTGCCGATTCAGGTAAAAAAATGGAAAGTAAAACATTTTGGAAAAAGCATCTATTTTCTACATTTAAGGCTAGGTCCTAGTCATTGCAAAATCACGAAGTTGTTGCACAGGATGTTCCGGAGAAATAATCAAAATAGACGATATAAACAAGGTGTATCGACTACATTGTCTTGAACAACACTTCCTGTGTACAGGGAATCACACATTTTCATTTAAATCAAATTTTGAAAATTGCCAATTGAATACGGCTATTTCACAATCAAAAGATCGACCACCAAGACTAGCCTAGGCCTAGTGTCAGTATATTTTTTTCCGTGGACGGTAGGTAGCCTTCGTAAAACCCTGCTAGTTTTATGTGCTTTTCACAAGCAAAGTACGAAGTTTTTGTATGTTTTTTTAGCTTAAAATAAATTTAGTTGTCCATACACAATACAACACCGCAATTCAAAGTCGCACTGAGAAAGGATGGCTTGAGGTCTGCCTTTTACTGGTGCCGATCTATCCCAGGCCTAGTTTTGAAGATAGGCTGTGTAGGCCTAGGCCTCGCTACGCGAAGCCACTAAAAACTGATTATATTTCTATTTTAGAAAAAAAATGTAACACAGAAACTTTAATATTTCGGTATTTAATCACGGAAATATGTTTTATTTATGGTCTTATTTCTCATTAGTTTAAAAATTTTTTTAAAAAAAGTAAAAAAAAAAACGCGACCGTGATTTTGCGATTTTTACAGTCGGTCGGTAAAGGGCAAAATACAACAATTTTTTTTTTTGCCCTAAATAGCAAGGTGGGAGCAGGCTAGTTTACCCCTGGACATTTTTCTCCCGTACAATTTCCCCCCACACAGTTTCCCCAACCTATGTTGTGTTAATACAGTAGTGTGGATAGTTTCCCATTTTTTAGATTATCTTATAGACCAAACAAATATTGTAATAGAATGAAATTACTAATTTTTAAACTTTTTAGTATATAGGTTTTGTGTTTCATTATTTTTTCTTTGCCTTTGCACTCTACATTATGTTTTGAATGATTTTAAATACTACAATTTGCCTTTGTATTCTTTCTATTGATGAAAGGATACCAAACAAAAACACAGAAATTGAATTCCAAAACAATATTTATTCTCTTTTTCATCATATATAATTGCACACATACTAGAATATATTCAATACAAGAAATTTTAACTGAGCTGATTAACTAAATCTGGCTATTTATATTACCTCTATCTAAAAAAAATCAATATTTTCATATTTTTCAACAATATGTGATCTTCTATTTTTTATGTCATTTTTGATCCAATTGTTATGGGATTGGTGATAAACCATAGCCAATCGTATAATCTTCAAGATACTACCATAATGAAAAAAAAAACACTGATTATATAAAACTGCACTCAAGGCACCCTTACCACAAAATCTAACAGTTTTATCTTTTCTATATATATGACTTTTTTAGATTTTACTATGTTATTATTATTAATGAGCCCATTGTTACAAATTTAATACTAAATTATGGAAAATCAAGTAATATTTAGAAAAGTACCAAGATCAAATGTAATGATCAGTTAAAGTTGCACAAATTTCTATATATACCCATGCCCCTAAATTTATTTTTTTTTACCTTATGTGACCTGTTATAATATTATTAATGACCTGACTAATATGTGATTAATATTAAAATATAAATAATCATAGGATTTTTAAAATGGTGTAAGGATCAAAGGAATTCATCACAGGCTGCATATAAAAGTAATACTTTACCCTTTCCATTGTATTTTCATCATTTAAAAAATAAATGCAGTTTTGTGTCATCAAGATAATTTTAAAGACCATATGACGCATTTTAAAAATGGTTTATATTAATTTTAAAATGTCCTCTACATTGATTGATTGACTTTATGTAGCTTTCAGAGTTAAAAACAAAAATACAAAGGTATAACACAAAAGAACAGACAATATAAGGTACGTAAGAACTCTGAAAGCAAGGATAGCCCAAAAAGGTTTTAAAGAAACGTATTTCCATTGGGATTCTTCTAAAACAAAATTCAAATTGCACTTACATAGCCTTAAAGTTAAAATGATTAATACAAAATTGACAATAAAATACTCTAAAATTCACAAATCGTATAGCCTTAAAATTTAGCATTTAAAAATTCTGGTTAAATATCATTATATACAATAAAAAGGTAAAAATTTAATTTTGATCGTGACAATAAAATGCATAATATCATGTTTCAAATTTACTATACAGAAACCTGTAAAGGCTATACAGTAGTTTAAAACTAGGTTAAGCTGTACTGGACAGTTGAATTTGTGTACATTAAAATTCTAGAAATTAAAAAGTTAGTATTTAACAACTGTTTTCATGGTTAAAATCTTATTCATTCCATAGGTATTCCCTTAAAGATATTTTATTAGAATTTAGTGATGTAGATCGTTTACTGCGCTGAGTTAATCTGTTCCAATCTTTTATTCCTGTGTAGTAAAATGTTCTATCTGAGCGGCCTTTATTAACTAGAACTCTAAAGTTAAGTGAGGAACTACGCGTGTTATGACGATGAAAGTTGTTAATAAATAGAAATTTGTGATTTAGATATGATGGCGCCATGCCGTTAAAAATTTTAAAAACTGTACATAATCTAAAAAATTTTGCCCTATTGCTAACATTAAGAAATCCTGTGTTCTTACGTTCAGAGTGTCCAACGTGTGTTCGGGGATTTAATTTTAAAATAAAGCGAATCATTTTGTTTTGAGAAACTTGAAGTTTATGAGAGAGGTTTTTAGAGATTACAGAAAACCACGCAGATGAGGTGTATTATCAAAAATTGGTTGAACCAAAGCAAAACAAAGTAATTTACGACTATTATAGTAAAGTTGTTGTGATTGACGAAATAAAAAGTTTATTCGCGAGTTAATTTTGGAGATTACTGATTTCGCAATAAAGTTCTTTGACACATGTTGGTCAATTTAGTCTCCAAGGTACTTAACAGAAGAAGACGCTTTTATAGTGTTACCACGAACCCGAAGTTCAAAGCTTCTCCCGTTGAGGCGGCGCTAAGTTCCAAATAAAATACATTCAGTTTTTTGGCAGTGGGTTGTTAATCTATTATCTTCAAGGCATTTATCTAAAACCCCTTCAATTATGGTCAGGTCGTTATGAGAATATAAAATTGCACAGCCGTCGGCGTAGAGAAGTACTTTGCATTTGGGGTCTATGGAAGCAGCAATGTCATTATAAATGAGGAAAAGAAGAGGTCCAAGGATGCTACCTTGGGGTACTCCACACTCAATATTCAAAAGAACAGACTGTACACCTTGTGTACATACACATTGTCTATGTTCAGTTACATTGTTATAATTCAGTTATCATATTTTTTCTTTGTTGAAACATATGAAAAAGTTGTTTCAATTAACAATAAAAATGGCTTTAAAAACTTAAAAATGTCTGCATGTTGGCAAGCACACACTCAGGGAGCGACGGTTTAGTCATGCAACCATCGTACCACGCAGTGAGTGCCCGGCTTTATTATTATTATTATTCTTTATTGACCAAAGTCCAATAATATAACAGTTACAATTAGAGTCACAAAGTGCAAAAATAGGACTATAACTATGTTTCAGAAATTTGCATTGCCTTATCGATAACACTGCTAACAATGTTTAGAGGGATATCGGTTCCAAACAACACCTGACTAACAGTAGCTTTTTCATTATAAGTATTGCACGCATGCGTTATAGTGTATGATGTTATAAGACACCAGCAGCGTGACCTTTCATATTTTTATTAACTTCTGAGTTTAGGAATAGGGGGACAGTGTTCTCCCCAGGCCCTTCATAATGCGTGAAACATCTTCTATTAAGTTTGAAAGGTTATTGTATAGTCTCATAATGCTATTTAGGGCATTTAACTGCCGCCTAATTATAAAAAATATCCTGCCTCAGCCCCAACTGTGATTGACTTAGATGATTACCAACATAGTGATGCTTACCTACGATGCTAGTAAGAACTCTGGGGAGTAAATACTAATAACCATAATTGCAGTGGTATGTGGTCAATTCTTTTGCTTCTGTTATCATTCTAAACATAATTTGATTTTCTATGTTTTAATATTAAGCCCACAGCAAATTATAAGATGAGAAAAGGTAAAAATGTTACATATTGTCGAAACAGATGAGAATGTTAAGTTTTGGGTATGGATAATATAAATAGCCATAAGGTGGACAATCATTGTCTCTAAATTTATATACATGTGTGTATTACAAATATTAATTAGCATCAAATAAGCTTTAAAACGATACCAAACACTACGGTAATTAGGGCAAAAAAATATTTTTGTATTGTCCTTTTGGCTTAAAAATTTGGAGCGTCGGTAGGTTAATTACCTTTTTTTTTAAATATACCCACCCTATGGCTAGACCAAGGCTTGATCTAGCTTTAAATTCAAATTAGATTAAATTTTCCACTGCTGTAACTGGTACTGTAATTTTCTGAGCAAAAAAGTAAATGAGGAAGTGTACTGAATTTTAAACAGTAATGAATTTGGTATCTAAATTACCTATTTAAAAACTAAAGAATTAAGTACCATCTATTGGCATAAAACTGACTATTTAACTGCAGTGGCTGTCTTTCAGCAATAAGCTGGTTGACAATAGAGGTTGCTGCATCAACAATAATAAGCATACTTTTTAAGTTGTTTTTACACAGTGCTTTGTCTCTATTTTACTGTTGTAAGCTGGGCCTAGTATGGTATTCCTCTAAAAATGAATTTTAAATGATCTAGCACCATTTACAGCAGCCAAATATATGCGGTCTTAAAACATTTTGTACGGTATAATGGAAGAAAGAATGGATGGAAGGGCTGTTTTCTAGGAAGTACTCAGAACTTAACAACAGAAAACTCATATTTCCACTTATATTAAGAAATTGACAAAGATACCTTTTTCCTGAATATCAGAAAGAAAAAACAACCCTGAATTTCAATTTTTAGTGTCAGTCGGTGAAGGGCAATAGAACATTTTTTTTTTAGCCTTATCAGAAGCTAATTATTTGAACTTTGTTCTCATTTACCCAAGTAACAACATTAAATGACTTGGATCTCTTCAAATATACATTTTTAAATATAGGTGTAATGGAAAGAAATTATCTGCATAAAATTACTTAAAATTTTATACCAAACATGACCATGTTCTATGCTGTACCTTGGCCATCTTAAAATTCAAAATGACATCTCATTAAAAGGCCTATAACTTTTTTCCCAGAGAGGATCGAAGATGACATTTTTTAGTTTAAGAAGTATATTTTTGCAGTTTGATTGATACCAAGAAACCTTTGTTAACCCTTTTTCCTGGTAAACCTATAAAACGACCATGGTAGTTAAGATAACAATTAATCATTCCTGTTTATTATAGATTTGATGAATCATACAGACCTGTACCACTAAAAAGATTCGTTCATGGTTACTTCTACAATGAGAAGTCTTCACCATACAAGTTTGATCTTTCACTTAACTACCACTTAAGCAAAATTATCACACAATATGCAAACCAAAAGCCAACTTTAGTGGTAAGTATTAAAGATTTGTTTTGTGCAATAAAGTATATTTATTTTATTGCTGTTTGAAAAAAAATAGGCTCAATTAAAAATATATATTGTTTAAGGTTTTCCACATTTATGAAATATTGGCTACCATAAACTTTTATTGACACTGTGTATAATTCTTGAGATTAATTGATATTTTTTAATTTAATTTTGTCAGTATACATTTAAAACATCATTTTTATACAAAATATGCGATTAAATGAAATAAGAAAATACTAAGCTCATAATGGTTTTTATGGTATTACAGTACGGTACCTGTTATGATAGTATGCTAATAAAAGACACAAAACCTTAAATTTACTATTTGGATTGTTTGATGTGTATTACTAAGAATTGGCAAATAATCAAATATTAGTATTGAACATTATAAATTATGAAACCTGAAATAAGGTATTATTTTTATTGGGCTTAATTACATCATCCTCTGACCAGCAGTACTTTAAACATATTAAAATCATGTGAAATTATTCTGCATTGGTTGCATTGTTATAGTTCTGTTCAACCCGTAAAGGAACACAGACAGCAGCCGATGTTCTAGCAAAGGACTCATTTCGTTGGAATTTTAAACCTCGACACACTCTGGTAAATGATGCATCACTTCTGAAGGATTCCAAACTTAGAGGTACAGTATACTATTTATGTACGGTAATATAATTCAAAATAAATGTATCTATTGGTGTATGGTTCAAATGAAAACTGACAAAGTAAAATTTTGGACAAATTTCATCTTTTTGTCGATTTTAAATGTATAGGTGTTTTTCTTTTTGATCAACCAAAATAAAAAACATAAGTAAGAGTGGACTTACAGTATGTTTCGAAACCTGTCAGATTTCATTGTAAACTGGCGTGTCATCTGGAGTGTGGAATTCCACGACGATGTTTGTGAACAACGCCACCATTCGATCCAATTGGACGTGCCCCTCCTTTTCTTTCATTAGCAGCTGGTCATAGATGTGGGACAGTTCATGGGCCCCTTCATCCCTATTCATGATGTTATCAGACCTCCGTATGTTGATGGATTCTTTGATTTGTCTCTTTTGTGCATTAGCCTCCTTTCCCAAGATTACAGAATCCCAATCTATTTGTAATGCATGATCTGTTACTGCTGATTTATTTGTAATTAAAGATGTAGATAGACGTTGCGCCCTAGTTAAAATCCCTTTCGTGTTAGTTTTGGTGTCAGTGCGATGTTCCTTGATGCGTGTTTTTAGAGCACTCCCTGTTTCCACTATGTATACTTGTGGTCAGTGTCGACAGCTAAGTTGGTATATACAACCACAAACTTGATCTTTTTTGATGCAGTCTTTTGGGTGGACGAGATTTTGTCCGAGTTTGTTGGTCGGGATGAAGAACGTGTTGATTTTATGTTGGTGTAGTGTTCTTTTGATGCGTTCAGATAACCCTTTTATGTATGTGATACCTACACTGCATTTCGACTTTTCAGTGTTGTCTTGCTGTTTGGGTTGGTGTTCTTGAACTTCTTGTTTCCTGGTTCGATTTTGTTGAACTCTTTTGAAAGACCAGTCAGGACACTCACACTGTTTCAGAGGGTCCATGAACTGTCCCACATCTACGATCAGCTGCTAATGAAAGAGAAGGATGGGGCATTGGTTTGAATAGTGGTGCTGTTCACAAACATCGTCGTGAAATTCCACACTCCAGATGACACGCCAGTTGACAATGAAACCTGACAGGCTTCGAAACGTACTGTAAGTCCACTCTTGTGTTTTTTATTTTGGTTGATCAAAAAGAAAAACACTGATACAAAATAAAATTTATTTATATTTATCTAGAAATATAAATGAATAAATGTGTGTAGACTTGTAAGAATCAGAATTCATATAATCAAAATTGTAACAATTATTTTTAGAATTGGTATGCAAGGGTGTTGCCTACCATCATGCTGGTATGGATAGAGATGATCGTGAGAAGATACAGAATATGTTCCTACAAGGAAAACTGCCAGTCCTCAGTAAGCATTATATATCGGGTGGCCATAATTAAATTGGTCGTATTTTGATGCTGAAGATGCTCTATTATGATATTTTCAGTCAAATGGCATAATTTTGCTAATCTACTGACCAACTTTAAGGTCATAGCAGAAAAGTTCTGTTAACCATGTTGTCAGAAAGTTGAAAAGGCAGGTTCTCTAGAAAGGAAATCCAAAAATTGTTTTCTTGGAGGAAGACAATCCCGGCATTCACTAATCACAGATTGAGAGAAAACTTGAGAGTACTCCTGTCTTGGACTTCTTTAAGAAATATAACAAAAGAACTGGGAATAAAATAAGTTAATATGGAAGAATGGATGAAATGAAATGGTTCAACAGAAAAGAAACTATGTGCTGCAGAAATATTGATGATGAGAAGGTGAAGAAAATTGACTTCACAGATGAAAAAGACTTTCCATTTGAAATTGCATGCAATAGACAAAATGAAAATGTCTGGAATATGAGTTTGTGACTTCTTGTTTTGATTTTGTTTTCATGGACACATATCTGAAAGAATTGAATTGAAATTTGGACAAAAATACTTAAGATGTAATTAAATATCAATTTGTAGATTTTTAGTAGCGGATGTTGAAGGGTTTCGGAGATACCGAGGGTCAAAATACAACCCAGTTTTTAATGCCCACCTGGTATAATATTAGAATTTGTAACTTATTTTATACATTGGCTATTAAGCCAGTGTGCAATCGATTCTTAGACCTTTTTTATCTTCACTCATCTCATGAACAGGTGGATATATGCAAATTTGATGTTTCAAAAAGATTGTAATTGAAGTTTATTGACACAATTTAAACACTACTTTTTGTGTTTTAGTAAAGTGCTTTGACATTGAATTTTCAATCCCTTCTGGATAATATATTTATATTCATGAGAAATTTGTTTGTTGTCTCTCAAGGTCTTTTTATCAGTATTTGCCTACATGGTAAAACTGATTGTGCACATTGCATCACTATGACAAACTTATATCCATCAGAAAAATAATTAAATTATAGAGAATTGCAAGTATTCTGAAAATACATAAATATAAATAAAATGAAATATTTGGTGACAAAATATGGTTTTGCTAATGTGCGAGTGGAGTAACGATATACCAAATGAGTTTTACTATTATAATAACATATTATAATAACTATTATAAAACATATATTTCTTTGAAATGTAAATGCATAAACTGTGCTGTTTAAACCTTTCTTAAAATCCAAATCCTACTTCAGGTGGTAAATTCAAAATTCAATGAAGTCGTGGTTTCTTCTTGATATTTTGTCATGTTATTGTTTGTTTTCATTTTTTCCTACTAGTGGCAACTAGTACTTTAGCATTTGGAGTAAACCTTCCCGCTCACCTTGTGGTCATTAAATCAACACAATACTATGTGTCAGGCCAATATACAGAGTACAGTGAGACTCAAGTGATCCAGATGATGGGACGAGCTGGTAGACCTCAATTTGATACATCTGCTACAGTAGTCATCATGACCAGAAACCAGACCAAGGTATTTGGATGCAGACATGCATAACATCTAGAACCACAATACTCAATACAGTCCGGATGGCACGACTTTAATATTACGAATAGCTTGGTCAAACAGGGCCAACAAAGGATGATGTTTTAAAATCTAAAAGTGCATTTTGTACAAAAGTATAAATTTTGGGACTGTGAGGGTAAAATATAACACTGATGTTGGATTTTTATTATGATTTTGATATCTCTATGTGGTAAAACATGTACATTTAATTTTTTAAATCTTGTCCCTGTCCATTATTAATAGTCGGTACATAAATATTGTTTAATGAAGGCATAATTGCATATTAAGTTTCACTTCTCTTCACATGCACCGCATTATATAAACTTGGTTTATTATTGTCCCCGCCACGTAAATGGTGGAGGGACTGTGAAATGCTAGCTGTACGTCCGTCCATCCGTCAGTCCATGCATTCATGAGCATGATATCTTGAACTGTGGCTTTACTGTAGGTTATTGGGAGGATGGAGGGGAATGATTTGGGGCATTCCACACAATGCAATATGGCTGCTGTCAGCCATCTTGGATTTTTTGGTTGAACATTGTGAACACGATATCTTGAACAGTTTTATCCAATCACATTTATTTTGCACAGTGGCTTATCATTGAGAGGACAAATGGGATTGATTTAGGGTACTCCACATAATCCAGTATGGCCACCGTCAGCCATCTTGGATTTTCTGACTGCACATTTTGTGAACACCTTATCTTGAAAACTGATGACCTTAAATCATATCATACATTAGTATACACACAAACTGTACTATATCTCACTATTGAAATAGCACTAAAAGTATGTTTCATGGCAGGGCCCTGCAAGCCAATCAGCTTGTATTTATTAATGTTTCTCTTTTATTTATAGGCAAAATATGAATGTTTGACGGCTGGTGAAAAATACTTAGAAAGCAGGTAAGAAATTTCATATTTTTATGATATTTAAAATTCACTTATTATAAGTTAAGTTCAATTTTTCAGATCTAAAATTGGTAATTATTATGTTTATAATTAGATGGTTTTGGGTTTTTTTTATTATGTGCAAAGGGTGTATAATGTGTCCACATCCCTGGGAACTAGAGAAACAAACATTATATAGCTCCATTACTTTGTTTTTAATGACCATAGGCATAGCCTACGACATGAAAATGGCACTCGTTTTTCTCACTGATTACCGATAGTATTTAGGCCTCATATGCAAAAATAGAATCGATGTTGAATTTTATAGGCCTAAATCTTCTTGTAAATAACGGTCTGTTTTAAATAATGCCCATGCCCAGGATTATTGTGTGTGTACACTACTGTATATTATTAGTTTTTGGGGAACTAGGCCTAACTTTCTCTTCATAAACTTCGTTAGAACAAAGCCTACCGTAAGTCGAAAACCACAAACCCACCGAACTCGCGTCGCATTTCCAAGGGTTGTAACGGCTCGGCGAAAACATGCCTGCTGGGGTAGGCTTACAAACAACTCATAATATTACATAAACACAATGTTATTTATCCTATCCTATACCGGTGATTAAATAATATATTGTACAGTAAAATATATACAGTTAGATCCTATACTACTGTCGCATATACAGTATCATGAAGAAAATTTTCACAGAACAACAGCAAAATTGGTAATGATCCGTTCTCATTTAACAGCTTCTAGGGCCCTGACCCGCAGTTTTCTGACCCCGCCGATGAGATGATAAATATGCCGTCAGTAAGGGTATTCCCCATAATGTACGAATTTGAACTTGTCACAAATTTATCAACTCTTCATGTTTTTTTGACGTACTGTATTTACATTCTGTCTTTCAATCGTACAAGTAAAGTATTGTTTGTATTATAGTAAATCATGGACAAGACAAGGCCTCTCTTTGATAAAATCTACATTTTGATAGAAAGGATCACATAGGTCTAGGCCTAAATATAATTATGGAAGACAGTGATTTTGAAATAACCATGAAATTATAAATCTATTTTAAATACAAGAGTGACAAACTATGTAATACAATCCGATTGGTGTAAATATAATGATAATTATAATGTTATTTTATTAATAGTATAGTATTATATTAATAATAAATATTACTACGTGTATTAATTACTATCAAACATATGCCTGACTACTTAACAGATTTAATAAATTTTAAACAAAACATGTAATTGGTAATAAAAATACTTATTAATTAGTAATTAACAAAATAATAATAATAATAATAATAATATTAGTAAATTATGTTATTGTACAGTGGATATTTTTATTAAGGAGTCCTTAACATAGACTGAAACATATTTACATCCTTATTTTAAGAGGAAAACAATCGATAATTCAGCCAAAAAGACGCTAAATAGATGGATTTGAATATTCATGAGCTATAAAAAATGTTAATTATTTTGTGCTGAAATCTGATTATATGTTAAGTTTGAGTCTTTATTATGCCTAAAAATACACAAAACTCCGTATGGAACAAACTGTTATAAACAACAAAATTTTGGCTAAACAAAATGATATGTATATGGTCTGATTAATAATACAGTGATTCTGATGAACTTCCATAAAAACTGCCATAACTCGGCCGATTTTAAATCGTTTTTTTTTCCGAAAAAATTATAGATATAAATGTGTTGCTGCGCATAAGTCAGATCTTGGTAGAATGCATCGGTGACTTCTGCGCAGCCTCTGTATGGTCTCCTGTCACCGATGTTATGCTTGGTTGGTTGCTTTAATGAGATGTGTGGAGGTCGTTATGCAATCTGACCGAACTCAGCCGCTGTAAAGAGGAAGTTCATCAAAGGATTTTTATTGGGATTTATTACCCTATGCCACAACACTGGTATACAGCGTGTAGCTAATTAGATTAAGTACTGCTTGTAACTTCTTTCTTTTTCTGTTCTCCATGGTAAAATGGATGGCAAAGTGATTTACCTACTGTAAGTAATTCATGACAGTTATTTAGGTAAAAATGAGGGTGCTTGTGTGCACATTAAGGTGTGAACATTGAAGAACATAGTACACCCATCCTTTCCCATTGTACTGCCCAATCAACACCAGAAACACCCATTGGAAACAGAATTTGGTTACTGTATTTCTTTTTATTTTCGCGCGCCATTAGTTTTTGCGAATTTCGCAATAACACGATGATCATGAAAACTTAAGGGCTGCGAAAATCTCAGAGAAAAATATATGAATTTATCAAGTGTAGGTCTATGCATGGGCTACGAAAGTGAACCCTGCGTAACAACTAATATCGAGGTCGCGTGTGAAGGCCCAATATAAGCCTAGCCTGTGCCTATTCAGGCTGAGAAGATTGTCTAAAAATAGGTTTATTTTGTGAAAATAATAATTTTGGCACAATTTCAAGATAGACATGTGATAAATGTAACTATTATAATAGTTTGAGTTACAAAATCACCTTGTTTGTTCTTAAAAAATCATATTTTGAAGGCAGAGTTTGAAACATTTTCCAAAAACGTCAAATAAGTGGAGGCTGACATTTTATTGTTACCTAGGTGGCGCTGTACACTTCCGAGTTGACGGTTTCTCGCCAAAATCGCATGTTCAATATTATAAAATGATTATGTTCAACATGCTAACAGGTCAAAATCACAAAACTTTTTTAAACGTCCTGTCGCGAATTATTTAAAATCATCAAATTGTGAAAATTTAGGGCTCAGAAAATAAAGGGATTTATAGTATCATTGTTGTATCACATTGAACATTGAAATATTCCAACTCAAAGTTGTTATCCTGATATTTTTAGTTAAAGCTATGAATTTTATTATCTATTTTTATGCCCCTGGATTTTTTTTGCAGCTTTCATACTTGTCTAATTGAACATCTAAATGCAGAGATTGTTCTGCATACAATCAATGATACAAGCATAGCGATGGAATGGCTCAAGTCAACATTGCTCTATGTACGTATACACAAGAATCCGACTCACTATGGCATTCGGGCAAACGCTTCTCAAAATGATATTGAAGAACATTTAATGGGTATGTACTTATTATATTTAAAAATGTGTTGTTTCTTTACAATGACAAATAATTGACTGGAAAAATTTATTTTGAAGAAGTATAAGTTCTAACCTGGCAGAGTATTAAAAAAATAATGACTACATCCGCTGGGGTGTATATTTATGTATGCTTTCTGGTCTTGTTCAAATATTACTATGCTGTATAATTTTTCTGTGTGCCTGACCAGTCAGCTAGAATATACTGTGCAACTTTGGTTTTTAATTATATTCATATGTTTAATAGGACAATAAAAAATATTTTTTATATATGTTTGGAAACAAAATTTAGTGAAGATCATATTTAAAGATTACCAACTGTTGATTTTTAAAACCAGATTTTTTAAACTTTATTTACTAAACATTAATTACCTATTAACTTGATAGTTTTTTAAAATCTTTTTTTTCCCAAATTTCTACATATTTTTGTGAATATCTCATGTGTAAAACACTACATAATTTTTCATGACACTTTTCATCTTCTCCATCTTCCCATTAAACTTTCAGTATATAAGCATGCATTGAAGTTTTGTATTGACTTATTTCTTAAGGAATTTGTGTTAGTGACTTGAACAAATTGTCCAGTATTGGAGCAATCATTATGGATGATGAAGGCTTTGACATCAAGACAACAGGTACTTTAAAGCCCTAAATTTTTGCGTGCCCTTAATTTTTTCACGAATTTCGCGATAGCATGACGATCACGAAAATTAAGGGCGTGCGAAATCTTGAAGATTTTATTTGTCAAAAACGATTGCCAAAACATTTTTTCCTAAAGATGTGATAGTTTATCTAATAAATAACCTTTTTTTTTGTTGTTTGACAATCATTCACGAATCACAGTAAAAATATACTACAAACAAACAGTAAAGTCTATGACAGTATACCCTACGAAAGAGAGCAGAGTAGGCCTATCACGGCAATCGCTGAGTATCGGGACCCACATCGTCGGCGTGGTCTCTGCCAAAGCCTGTAATATGCAGGCTGAGAAGATTGTCTATAAACATGTTCATTTTGTGAAAATAATAATTTTGGCACTATTAAAAATCCATATGCAATAAATATATCTCTTAAATGAGTTATTGCTCCAACATCTCCTTATTACTGATAAAAAAAATCTATATTTTGAGAGGAAATATTTCAAATGTGGGCACAGCTTTACTTAGAAATAAATCAAAAGGGTTCCAACCTCTAAGGTCTAAAATTCGGGAGATTTTTCAAATCTGAGGTCTAAAATTTGGGAGATTTTTCAAAGTGCACCCTCTATCTTAAAATACTACCCCTCATACTGCGTTTTATGACGGAAGAGCCGAAAAACAAGCCAGAAAGGTGTTAACTTGCGTCAATTACGATTTAAAAGTACTGTATTTATTGATTCTAGTAGGCCTAAATGTTATTCTAAACCAAATTATGGTACTAGAATACGTTTAAATTTTAACAGAAAATCGGGAGATCGCTTAGAAAAATCGGGAGACTGTTAAAATTTCGGGAGACTCCCGGACAAATCGGGAGGGTTGGAACCTCTGCGCTATACATCTGGGTCGCTCAGAGCTGTATCGTTTTTCTGGTCAGTGGCTTTCAGTTCACAAACACATGGGCAAATGAAAAGTGATTTTAAACTAGGCGTACCGATGAAAATAAGACGAAGAATCCGATTTTTTGAAACAGTCTTTTTCCATAAATGATCAAGAAACGATTGTAGCCTAATGGAGGGTTGGAAATCTACACGGGAATGGGAAAATCGTGGAATTTGTCACGCGAAATCGGCCTACTAACTTAGCATGGTTGCTATATAAATCGGAAAATCATTCACTCATACAGGTAGGTGGATCGGGCCAAGGCTTCAACGTTTTCCCAAGGACAAGTTCTATAATTTTAAAAATTAATAATATCATAGTCTCCAATCAAAAATAAGTTTATTAACAAATACAGTAACAGTCATTGTGTGCAAAATAATAAAAGGTCAAAATCGTGAAAATTGTATTTATTAAAATGTCCCATTGCGAAAATAAAAGGCCACGGAATGTTTCAAATTGTGAAAACGCAAAAATTTAAGGCCGTGAAAATCTAGTGCTTTACAGTATATCCTAAGAGTGAGCAAAATGGTACAATTTTTAAGACACGATACTGTATCTGTAATACATAAGCACAGGTTTGGCAAGCTTACTCAGTTTATCTGATGGTTAGCAAGTTGATAGTCTTTATGATATTCTACATCAAACATTTAAACCGCACTGATTGGTTGAAAGAGCGCCACCTGATTAAAAATATTCCTACTATTCCAGCTTGCCGACGTCACTTTGCGAAATATGTAACTATTTATCAAGTGCCGTCACTTTTATGACGTCACTTTGCGATATAATAAAATACTATTTAGTAAAGTGACGTCACTGACAATTGTGATGTTTACACAGTAACAAGCAAGCCAAGGCTAGGCCCCCTAGCCTAGACACTCCGATCAGTTAACTGACGACAATATAGGGCCTACACAAATTTATCCGCAGTAGAAAGTGTAAACCCAAAAACAGTAAAATATAGTATGTCTGTTTTCCAAGAATTTTGTAGAGATTGTGGAGTGAAGTTTGTGGATCTATTTTTATACCTCCATGGTATGAAGGACCCGGGCCTTCTTGTAGGCCTCGATCACACCTTCCACCCAGAGCCGCGTGAAAGGTAGGCATACCTAGGCCTAGACCTAAATGTAGGCCTAGCCTAAGCCCTTTGTCTTGTTTGATGTAGAATATAAAACAAATATACGTTGCCTAATTTTCAGTTGCTAGTTAAAACCATGGCCTCGGTGCCTCCAACCATTTTTGAAAAATAATAATAATAATAACAATAACAAGAACAATAATACTAATAATAACAACAACAATAACAATAATAATATGTGGAATAATCAAAATCATTATTTTATTTATCTTTATAATATCAAAGAATGCCAGGCCGTAGCCAGAATAGAATAATGGATGAGGTGACTGGGCCCTGCGGCACGTAGGGCCAGTATACAGAAATATATTTCGGAAAAAAAAAACATCATTTTGAAAATTTCAAACAAGGCAACCACCGCCTCGTCTGCCTCATGCTGGCTACGGCCCTAGAATGTATATGTTAGGATAGATTTTACCGATTGTTTTAATATTCATTTTAGATCCTTTCATGTATAGAAACATTCCGTAATATCAATTGAAATGTACCATTAATCTATAAGTTGAACTCAACCTCTATAGTATATTATTATTCAATTCTGCCGTTTTGACCGGTTGGATATTATGTAGTATCCACCTGCGCGTAGTTGGATATTAGCCGATGACGTCACTCCGCCAACCGAGAGGAATTGTTTTTGATGTAAGTTTCGAACGCACAACAAGACATAAGTAGGCTTACTACCTGTTAAAACTTGGCATTTTGCACAATTAACTACCTATTTTTGATTATGAAAAATTACTAATTAATAAAGAAATCTACAAGAGTTGATGTTAATGTTTTTCGCGAGAGAAGGACATGGATTTTAATTTTGAAGACGTAGGCTAGCTCGGGCCGGCGCTGCATGCGTAGACCCTGGGCTAGTCTTAGGACTAGGCTAAGCCCTGACAAATCAGTATTTACAAGTAAGCTATATTGAATAATAATTATAATATTGAGTGCCTATTTTCGGGGATACTGAAAAATATTGTTCTCCCTGTGGCAAAATATTGAACTCGTGTTCGACTCGCTCAATATTTTGCCACAGTTCGAACAATTTTTTTTGGTATCCCCTCAAAGATATTCAATATTATATAATTATGCATTGCGTATAGTGCAAGACATGTTTATATTATCAAATTGTTGCAAAATACTATCACATAATTTTTTAAATGTTTATTACACCAAATTTTCAGAAATTTATAATAGCAATGGCAGTTATATAGCTTATTGGTAAAAAATGCATTTTTTTTTAAATGGGACTTGCGCAACAGTAACAAAAGGAAATTTACAAATGAACAATGGTATTAATCAATAAATCCCAGTTATCAACTAAAAGTAGCCAGCAACCTTCTAGCAGCATGGAGGTATCAACTAAACCAGCCAGCAACCTCCTAGCAACGTCAAATTATCAACCCAAACTAGCTAAACGCCTTCTAAAAACAAGCAATTATCAGTTAAAATCTGCACTATAATTGTTCTAAACTTTGATTATTGCAGAATATACAACTCCAATGAACAAGGCACTTGCCATCATGTTTCACTACAATATTTTGATATTGTTAACACGTTGACTGCCAGACCCATTTTCCTGTTTCCTTCCCGTGTGCCAGAACAGGTTAATATGTACAAATATAGTTTTTTAAGGTTTTATTTAGTCACATATCATCAAAATAGAGTGTCTAATATTTTGGCGGGA
>JAOTQE010107005.1:0-13483 GCA_025631205.1 Nesometra sesokonis
CAGGTTTAAGATCCACACCTGATTATGTTTTTATCCTGTATAAATATGTTTGAATAAATAAATAAATAAATAAATAGATTCAACTCCGTAAGCAGAGCGCATTGTGTTGGATTTCTTAAAAAAGATTAAATAATAAAGGTTTTACCATGAACAAAATGTAGTGAAAGATTTGCTCGCCCTTGATTTTCACCCAAGCTGAACCGATCAGCACGATTACTCACCAAAGTTCAAAGTGCAAAAATCTATTAATTTATAACTTGATTTTTTCACGACCATAAGTCGAGCCTTACATGAAATATTGCAGCGATAGTGAAATTACGCCGTTTCCGAGTTTTGTTTAAATATCAATAAAATAATAAAGACAAATTTATAAATAACAAGATATAATCTTAATCGATTTTGTTACAATTTATAAAGAGGAAGTAGACATACATTATACGATTTTTCCGTCAGAGAGAATAATAGATATAGGACCTAATTGCCAAAACTCTGACGTAAATGTACCGAATACTCGGTACAGTTGAAAATGCCTATTTTCGAGAAATTCGCAAGCAGTTCTCGGATGGATTCGAATACATATCTCCAGATAACAAGGCTGGCATCAGTACAACTAGACCACTGGGTGGTGACCAGACAACTTAGAGTTTGTAAGGGGCGAGTCGGCAAAGGGGCGACTTGTCTGGATCCCCAGCCGCGTTCGATCATGTGAACAGCAATTCCTTCTCTTTATGGCGTCCGTAATCGGTTCCATCAGAGTCAGCCTACTACTATGATTGATATTATACAATCATTGTATAGTTCAACAAAAGCATACCTTGCTGTTGATGATATAAAGGACCAGTTTGAAACATCGTCCGGAGTTCGACAAGCAGGTGTAGAAAGTATCACCATGTTTAATCAGTATTTTGAATACGTTATTAGAGTCTTCAAACAACGTTGTAAAGATACAAGTTTGTCAGGTTTAATGATACACTATCAAGTTCCTAATGAAGCTACAGATCGTGCTCAAATATTCAAAGCACCAGTAAGAGGCATCTATGACGACTTCGAAAGTGGATATGCTGATGACTTTGCTGTAAGCTCCTGGTCAAAAGAAGAACTGCAAACCATGGTCAACATCTTAAATGAGGTTTGTCTGGTATTTGGCCTTATCATTAACGCCACCAATACAGGAACCATTATATGGAACTAGAAAGGCAACGTTGAGGAATATCCGGAATGTATCATACAACTTGGCGATATACATATCAGTAACGTAAAATACTTCAGATACCTAGGTGTATGGATTACCTACAACGATGTTCATATTGGAGACCAAGAAGTGAAATACAGAATCAATTCAGCTAATTGTGCTTTTGCAGAAAATAGAGCATTGCTCACCAACAGAACAATCCATCTATCATCAACAAGAACTATGTTTCTTAATGGTCTGGTCAGGAGTAGGCTCACCTATGATTGCCATGCATGGAGGGCAACGGGGAATGTCAAACTCAGCACAGCATACAACACCTTCCTAAGAAGGATGCTAGTGAAGGGCTTTCAAAGGGTCTGCCCACCAAACCATGAAGACATATCCTCAGACGAAGACATAGATGCCAGCTATATCGACTGGCGGTATGTGATTAGTAATGGCGATCTTCACCAAATCACTGACTGTCAATCACTAGTGGATTATGTTTACCAACAGCAACTTAACTGAATTGGACATGTCATTAGAAAGGAGAATGAGGATCCAATAAAAATACTTTCCACACAACATAGAATAAACAACGAGATCGGAAGATACCATCAATTCTTGATAGAGTTGTTCAAAGAAGTCGACTTGATAGAGGTAACTTCATCAGGTCCTGCTTCAACAGAAGTCTCTAAGTTCCAGCAACATTTTTGTTTTAACTATGTAGATATGTTTTATGTTTTGTTTTAAATTGCTTAGTAACTATATTGTTACAATGGTAGTATGTCACTCTCAAAATATGATGTACACTTAAAAGTAGCATAAATCAAAATGCCAACATAGTGTCAATGGCTCCAGATGTCTCCATGTAGACGGTTACTTGAACCAACCAACTAACCAAACAACCAACCACTGAGTGCACTTAGGGATCTATTTCAAGCCCAATAAGCGGGTACTGCAAGTAGTATTAAAATACGTTTTTTGCGTCATCTTAGGTGTAATTCGTTTTGACCAACTCTGACGTGTAAATATACAGAATACTCAGTACAGTGAGATTTACTTTCGAAAGATTCACAAGCTGTTCTCGCTTGCGAAATTTGTTCTGAAGTATTCTTACTGTCTGAGTTTTCCGTACATTTACACTTCAGAGTTAAGCAAAACAATTTATATCTAGGAAGTATACGTTCACATACAGCTTTTTAAACGGATGTTTCTATTTCTATTCCACTTAGTATGTCGGTGACCATTTTGGTTGCCATTACCTAGGCCTACATGCATTTTTTTTTAAATTCTTGTTATACAAACTTCAAATTTAGCAGTCTTCTACTGTCTGTCGGTCAGCCCTACAAGTTACTTAATCGGTTTGTCTGTTAGTCAGTTTGTTAAAGGAATATCTTATCTTGTATCTTAGATACCTCTAGTGAAGTTCCATACTACTCATTATTAAGCCCCAGTCACACTTTGACAATTTTGATTGCGACTATTTACGAACTTAATTCGCAATGAATCGCAATGTAGTTGCAAAGAAGTCGTTAAGACTTTCGTGAGCATTCGTAATTGTTCGTAATGGCATCTTCATATTCGCAAAAGTCTACCGAGGATTTGCGAAATTTTTGAGTTCAAAAAAATCGTAAAGACTTACGAATCGCAAACCATCGCAAGTAGTTGTTAATTCTTCGCAAGTACTTTGTCATTGATTCGCTGTATTGGTAATCATGTGGTAAGTCTTCGCAAGCTCTCGTAACGTTGTAAAAGTGTGCTAATGTTTACGAGAAATTACGAACACACACCGAATAATTGCGAAGGAAATTTTTGTGACAATGTCGCAAACACTTCCCAACGCAATCGGGCAGATGTTGCGAACTTCGTAAAAGTGTATGCGAATGTTTTCTACTCACTTGCGAGTTATTACGAATGCAGTTGCAAACTAGGAAACTGATGTGCGAGTGTCTTACGAATTATCGCAAACGTTCGCGAAACTTCGCAAATCTCCGTATCTATTCCTGACCACGCTCCAACTGAACAGCCCTTCGTTCAAAAAAACTTTTTACACTGACAACACTGAACAACAATGATAAGAAAAAGAAGATCAGTTTGAAAAAACAAAACAAATGAGGATGATGTGCAGCAGAAGAATGAAGAAGTTGTGGTGGCAAAAAAGGATGAGGAGCACAACAAGACAGATATAGAGGAGGAGGAGAGGTCGAGGATGTCCCTTCTTTCTTGCTTGCAGTTCTGACAGTAATTGTTCATACAGTCCGAACTCAACCCTGCGCAGTAGCCATCTGCGCGCCCACATACGCTTTCTTTTTTTTCTTCTGAAGGGAAGACTGGTTTGCAAAAAGTAACATGACCACTGCAGCCAGAAGCAAGGCTTGTTCCTCAATGAGTTCTGTGTGAAGATATTCCATGGCTGCCATTTTATCACAGACTAGTGCAAAAAAAGTAATGTAGGATGCAAGTACTCGCAAAATGTTGCAAACAGGTCGCAAAGTGTGGCAAACAGGTCGCAAAATGTCGTAAACTGTTCGCAAAATGTCGCAAACGGGTCGTAAAATATCGTAATTTCATCGTTTAAAATATCGTATGTACATCGGATAATACCGTAAGACATTTGCAACCTATTCGCACGTATTCGCAAAAAATTGCAACGTTATCGCTGTATTCACCTCAAAACTCATTTTGAGATGACGATTGACGACGATTCATTGCGATTTACAATACGTAAATTGTCGCAATCAAAATCGTCAAAGTGTGACTGGGGCTTTATTCACCCGAGAAACCGGACGTGCGTACGCGGCAAACAAATATTTTGGACCTGCATGACGAACGCACAATTAGGCTAGAAAACCACCTGTTAAAAAGAGTTTAAAACTAGGCGTTTCACACAAATCGATAATAATTATACATACATTAAACTTTTCAGACAAAATAGCTTAACATATGCTTCACTGATCTGATTCTATACGTCTGTAATTAAATTATCAATTAAAATTTATGTTATTCTATCAGACTAAATAGATATTATTGTCATTTATATTTCAAGTATTATTCTAATCTGCCGAACTAACTATATTTTCATAAGCCTCTAGGACGTATTGTGCGAATATACTGTGTTACATTATGGTGCAATTCAATTTGAGTACACTACGATCCCTTCAGGTCTGCTACAATAATGCTTTGAGAATGTTGTTAGACGTTGTAGTACGAGTGCAATGTTTGTAGAAAATATGATTACATCTTTTTATGTCTAAGGAAGACAGTACATGGTTTTATTTGCAAATTATCTGCCAGTTCTAATGTCTAAGAAACTCTAAGATAGAACAGTTATTTGAGATAGTTGATTTTTTATTATACGTAGTACGAGTAAAATGTTTGTAAAAAATATGATTACATCTTTTTATGTCTAAGGAAGACAATACATGGTTTTATTTGCAAATTATCTGCCAGTTCTAATGTCTTTCTAAGAAACTCTAAGATAGAACAGTTATTTGAGATAGTTGATTTTTTATTATACGTAGTACGAGTGCAATGTTTGTAGAAAATATGATTACATCTTTTTATATGTCTAAGGAAGACAATACATGGTTTTATTTGCAAATTATCTGCCAGTTCTGATGTCTGTCTAAGAAACTCTAAGATAGAACAGTTATTTGAGATAGTTGATTTTTTATTATACGTTTATTAAGTATACTGTTTATATTTGTATTTATTTAAATACCTCTTTTTCGAAATAAAGTTTTGAATTAAATTGAAATTATCTTTTTGACCTTTCAGACGAAAATGGCCGTTTTACGCCGAAAACGAAAGCTGTATGTGTTTGTTCTTGGGACCACTGCAATATTTATTATAATGACATTGATTACGCAAGATGGAGCTTCCCAGTAAGTACAGTATTTGTTTTCATGGGCTGCGGAAGAGAAGGGAGGGGACGCGTTCCCCAATGATACTTCAGTGACCAGTCTCGCTGACATGTCGCATCGACTACAAACCAAGATATATCGACTTTTATTTTGTTTCTATGATTATCACCAAGTATGCCAGAGCACCTACTTTTAGAGGTGTAAAATGATAAAAATTGCATGTAAATATGGTAAATGGGCATATAACTATTTTGGCCCCCCAAAAAAACCCTTCAGAAGAAAAAGAACCAAGATAGCACAAATTAAAACCGTAGGCGTTAACATTTTTGGTAGCTGAATCAACTCTACCCCTTGTCCAAAAACGTTCCGGTTTAGTTATTATGTATCTATTTATTTTTCATTATTTACATTCAGTTGTGCGATAAAAGTTAAATTGAGGTTATCATAGCAATTTTTTTTCATTTTATTTCATTCAATCTAATATTGTAAGCGTAAAAAACATGAACATAAAATAACATAAAACATAACAAAAAAAATTATATGAATAACGCTAATTAGTAATACTACTTGTTTAATGGATAAAATGACCGTAAACCGAATTATTTGTTTTACCATTGTTTTTAATTAACTTTTTAATGTTTGGTTGGATGTTAACAATAGAATTAGAAAATTGGTAAGTCGACTAATAAACCCATTAACTAATTATTTTTGTCTGTATCACATTCGACGTCAAGCACTCGCCACCTAATACGATGACGTCATAGGTTACGATTTTAAAATGTTTTGCGATATCGTGTAGGTCGTGAGAATAGAAACGGAAACGGTCAGGATTGAACCAAGGATTTTATAATTGTAGGCAAACATGGTAACTACCAAGCTCAGAGGCGGAGCCATGGATTGCGTGAAAGAGGGGGCGCGAAATTCCTGGCCAGGTGGTCGTGTCCAAGATTTAAAATTTAACAAGCAGTAAAACTGTTATTTCCGTGTATTTCGACTATCTTATGCTGCAGTTGTCTGTAGTTTGTATGTATGTATCCTATTTTGTTCGGGACAATTTTAAAGGCGGCGCATACAATATAAGAGAGGGCGCACATTTATTTTTTACGATAATTTAAATACTGTACAATTTTTTTTTACTTTCACAGAGAAGAAATATACAATATGAAGTTAAAACAAGAGGATAGTGGAATTGAGAATGTGTTGATTTACTCCAGGGAAAATACAAAGTGGTTGAATGACAGCTATGGACATATTTACACATTTTTACCGATGGATATAAAAGCAACTGAAAAGAAAGAAAAAATGGAAAGTATACATGAAAACAATGAGAAACAAAATGGGGAGAAACAGGCGAAAAATGAGAAAGAAGGTGACAAGAAACAAAGGACTAAGGGAAGGAAGAGGAAGAAACAGGAAGGGAAGAAACAGGAAAATGGTGTTTGTCAACCACAAAAACGAATTTTATTTTTAAAAACTCATAAAACTGGGAGTTCAACAGTAACTTCCATCTTGCATGTTTATAGATTTATGAGAAATCTTACATTTGCCGTTCCAAAAGAAGGTGCTCAAATTTTAAGCAGGGGCTTTTTTAAAATGAAACAAGTACGTCCAGGAAAATATGATATGCTTGTTAACCATGCCAGATACGACAGATCAGAAATGAAAAAAGTTATGAAACCTGGTGCCAAATATATTACAATAATAAGAGATCCTAGCACGCAAATTGAATCAAACTTTGCCTACTTTAGACTTGATAGCATATTTGAACTCGAAAATGTCTCAAATCCTTATAAAGCCTTTGTAGAAAACCCTTCGTATTATTGGAAAAAATACAAGCATTCTACATTCCGTAATTACATGAAAAATCCAAATTTATTCGATTTAGGTTTGTCGGAAACTGACCAGAAAAATTTACAGCAAGTTAATAGATTTATTGCCAGAATATCTCGAGAATTTGATCTTGTTCTCATCCAGGAATATTTCAATGAATCTTTACTTTTACTTAAGAAACTTTTGTGTTAGGAAATGGAAGATATTTTGTATGTATCGAAAGGTAGGCGGAATCCCAGAGCATACTTTAAAGTAGATCGACCATATAAAGATTCTATTCGCAAGTGGAGTTGGGCAGATATGCTATTATACGACCATTTTAATAAAACCTTTTGGAGAAAAATACAAGAATATGGACCATCGTTTAAATCAGATCTTGCAGAATTTGAGAAGAAACTGAACGAAACATTTCATGAGTGCACGTTACCGGGTCTCCGCGGCAATCGACGTGAAACCTACTTTCGAATAAACTCGAAAGGTGGACCGAAGTGTGTTCATTTAATGCGGACTGATCTTGACTTCACCAAACTTATACGTCGTGTGCAATACGGCGAATAGGCATCGGATAATAATTTACCGAAATTAAAATCAAGATTAAAAAATAAACTCTAAGCTAAACACCATACTATAATATGATTGTTACCGTACAGGATATTGAAGTTTATTGCAACTAATTACCAAGATAAAATACCTTCTGAGAATTTCAACTTTCCAAATAAGGTACGGTATCTTGAAGAGCATTTTCCGCGAAGCGTTGTTTTAACATCCCGTCGTGTTTCCAATTCATTTACCTTGGAAAGACGGAAGACCAATTTAAGCTTTGGTAGTAATGTATATCAAGTTAGTATCTCGGTGATCTCGGTTGCCTTCTAGTCCCGAGTGCCTGGGTTCAATAAAATGCAACTCCCTGTGAGACAACTCGTGCAGAGGATCATTACTGTATATCACTCACTGTATGTTTATATTGTCACATGTCTGACTCAACAGTAATGAATTTCTTTTGCCAACCCTTGGTCATGTGTATATATTTGTTCCATGAAGACATTGTAATCTATCTAATATAAGACCATGATCAAAGGCGGATGTAGACTTTTGGAAAAGGGGCCGATAGAGAGTCAGTTTTAGGGGGTCCAGGGCATGCTTCCCCGGGAAGTTTTGGTCTTTAGATTTCCAGAAATGGCCTCAGGTGCGTGTTGAGGGATTAATTCTTGCCTTATGGTTTCTGAATAATTTTCATTTTATAGAAAATGTTAATAATATTGGTGTATTTCACTTTCCGAAAGGTGAGGGGTGGGGAGGAAAGACGGAGCTGGTCCGTCCGTCCCCCGGATGATGATTTTCCATTGCCAATTCTGGGTCATGTGTGTATGATTGCCTCTTTGTAATTGCCACCCATAGGGCAGTGTTAACTTGTTGTTAATCTTTGGTCATGCGTGTTTAAAAAATCAATAAGATTTTTAAAAAATAGTTTAGGCCTAAATATAAAATAGGTCGATCCGACAATAAGTAGAAACCCGAGCACAACTAAAAAAAACCGTCAAACTTCCCATTACTTCTTTGTTACTACAGTTGAAAATCTCGTAAGCAGACACCCTTGGGTTTCGTTAAAAAAACGAATTATCAACGCAAATAACCTCTCAAATTTCTATAAACCCCTTTCTCTGTTTTATTAAACATTATTTATTATCAATTTTCAAAATAAATTTTAGTCTGTGGCCTTATGTAAAAAAATAAAAAAAAGAGTAGATTCCTTGAAATTAGCTTTACACACATCTACAGACATCACAGATTAAGAAAAATAAGTGGTTTCCAGTTTTTTCATTACATTTTTAAAATGGCCGCCTTTTTGCCAACATATGATTTTTGTATTAAACATTGTATTGAACAATATTTTAAACAATTGGTTGATATTGGTAAGGTGTATGGGTATATTTCGAGGGCTTAGAGCCAGAACTGCCTATGTCCAAATAGGTAATTCAATATTTTTTTGACAGATGTGTCTAAGTCCATACTTTCAATATAGAGGACACCAGAGTAGAGCCACAAATGTTTATGTCCATTTTATAAAATTTGTTTTCAGCCAGAAATGTCTATGTAGATTATTGTTTTGGTTGCATTATTTGATTTTTATATAATACGAATACGAATACGAAATGTTTTATTCATCAATAATTCAATTAAATATGGAATATACAAAAACTAATGAAAATGAAAATGATGAAGGAGTCCCAAGAAACCAACGTGGGTTTGTACAGAGTGGGACCCCTGACTCAACTACGTTTAATTATTTACACTATTTCTATTAATTTGTAATACTTAACATTTCAGTTAGGGCCTACCAGTAAAAAAAAAATATTAAAACTTATTTTTTTCAAAATATGAATTTTGGACATAGGCACTTTTGGCTCTAAGCCCTCGAGTTATTGTTAGATAGCGCATACTCATAATTGGACTATATTGAGAACGAACCTGTGCCTTCAAAATGGGCATGAAATTGCCCGCCGAAATGTACAATTTTTAAAAAAATTATGTGCTAATGCATGTATGTACATATATACACTGACATACGAGTACATCGGAATTTTGTTGGTCTAGATTTATGAATTATTTAATTTGTATTTGATGTACAAAAATCACAAAAATTTCTAGAATGTCGGCATATGGGAGATAAATTAACATACATACAATCTAAAATTTAATTCAAAAAGTGTCCGCGGCCGCTTACGAAAAGTGGCCGCTTACAAAAGGCACTAATCAGATAGAAAGAACAAGCGGGCTTTTGAATGAGTGTCCGTTATGGGAGGTGTCCGCTTACGAGAGGAGATATCCGCACAGGGAGGTTCGGTTTGTTACGGCACATTTTGGTAAATTGCACATTTTGGTAAATTACCAAAATGTGCAGCTTACCAAAATGTGCCGTAACTACGTTACGGTACATTTTGGTAACTGCGCATTTTGGTAACAGGAAATTGTTACAGAAATGTGCCGAGTGCACCTATACCTGACGGGATCAACTGTTACCAAAATGTGCAGTTAAAAGTGGATTTGCCTGCACATTTTGGACAATTTGCACATTTTGCTAACTGGACTAAAACCCATTGGTCGGTTTGAGATTTATTACGGTCAAGGAGTTAAGGGGGTATGGTCCTGCGGTAAAGACTGGCAAGACCGGCAAGACACATTTCTCAAGTATGACGGCTGGTGTGTTGCCATGGTAACAGTATATCATTACAAATTAGGAGAAAATCTTGCAGATCAGTTTACTTAATTTTTGTCAATTGCTCACGATACTTGGCACGCATGTTACAACCGCTAATGTAGAAAGCAACAGCTAATGTAGAACAACCGCTAATGTAGAAAACTCAACAGCATTACTTTATTTCCGCCCATATATTTCAATGAATAGTATTATAATATTACAATATAATTTTCAGTGATGCAACCTTTCCCGTCTTCCCCTAGTCATTTAAATAATGGTAACACAGCGTTTACCCGACACTGGGAAATGCGCAGGTAACATTACAATAGTTCCATCCATGTTTCATTCAACAATATTGACATTTTCTACATTAGCTGTGAGGCAATTTCAGTTTTCTACATTAGCTGTTCCTTGTATCTCATTAGCTGTGAGGCAATTTCAGTTTTCTACATTAGCTGTTGATTGTTTTACATTAACTGGGATTTTTCTACATAAGCTGTTAAGTTTTCTACATTAGCGGTTGTTTCTACAGCTGTTACGCACTTTGGTCTTGGAATGAAGACGTACAAGACACATTTGATAAAATTTGTATAGTTAATGAATTTGAGAATTTTATGTTGAAGTTTGGTTGTTCCAACCAAGTCCTATCAGAATAAACAAGCCACATCATAATGCATTGTTAAATGTGGGAGGAGTAACATTTTGTTAGTTTCAATTCTAGTCAGAGCAATCAGAAGCAAATTCGGCCTAATGACAGACAGGAAGCAAATCGTACCATTTCGAGCACACACACTCACCCACCCACCCACACACACACCCAAACAGGCAGTTAGGCTATCGAATTTGTTCGGTGGGGACAAAAACCAATTGCACTTATGTGTTTTTGTGATGATTGTGTGATTATTGAAGTTACCAAAATGTGCCGTCAATGTTTTGCACATTTTGGTAAATTTACCAAATGTGCAGGTAGGCCTACCAAAATGTGCCGCCGCAAAATGTTACGGGACATTTTGGTAAGTGCACATTTTGGTAAATTACCAAAATGGGCAATTTACTAAAATGTGCCGTAACACGTTACGGCTTATTCCTGCTTTGGTTGAGTGATTTTCTTTCGACATTGTTTTTTTATACGATGCTACCCTGGTATTTTGAATTGGCAAGTTTTACTGTTCATGTTTTGTTCATTTATTTATCCAACAAAATAAAGCCAGTAGTCTCTATTCTCTAACCACGGCTTTTGATTTTTAAAATATGGGCTTTTTTTCAGTGTCAGATCCAGGTAAATTTCACCAGTTTTGTGGCAATCCAGGAAATGGTTAAGGACAGCCTCTAACAGAGCTGGTGGCCCTCAAAGAGCGCCTCCCATAAAAATAGAGAGGTTTCGCAAATTTACGAAATACGATTATGAAAACGGATACGCTACAATTACATTATTTAAAGTTGCTAAATATCTTATTTGTTACGAATTGTTGATTATCGTCCAAAAATACTGATCCAATGTCACAGATATGCAAGACGTATTCAAACGTATCCGTTTTCTTTTTTGTATTTCGTAAAGTTGCGAAACTTCACTAATATACAGGTAAAGAAACGTAAAAAAATTGTTGTAAAATGGGAGAAAGTTTCTTTTGCTTGTCAAATTCACACCGCATACATTTAACCTATTTTTATTACGCAATATGTGACCCCGGCCGCCTGGGCGTGTGGATATTTTGGTAACCACAGAGTAAAACCCTAGACCCTCTCCTCGCAATTCGCTTCCCAACAGGTGGCAAAACTCCAGAAGGGACGGAGTGTGAAATCATGATTTCTTGCTTCGAAAAAACAAAACATTCATATAAGCTTATATGAAGAGAGGACAATCTAATGTGACTGTAGAGATCGCCTGGACGGGTCCAACTTCGGCTTGAGACTTTATAGATATAGAAAATGTACATAAAGTAGACTTTAACTATGTACACATTAAAGATATTTGTATATAAGTGATATTTTATAAATTAAAGGCCTAACTTGTTTTAAAGGTGTTTTTCATAAAAAAAGTAAATAAAAAAACGAAGTAAAAGATTGAAGGAAGTTTGTTTATGTTTGTTTATATAATATGGCATTCGGTTATTCTATGAATTGATGAGGAAGATGGTCTTTAATTACCAGTAATTGCCAGTAATCCCCAACAATGTTCTTATTAAGTCGAAACGGTGTTTAGTGGAATTCACAGTTGTATTTTGACAGTGTTTGAATCCTTGTGATAAAATGGCTCTTAATAAATTTAGAATGGATAATTAATGATGCGACTCAACCAATAATTAATATTATAAGTTTTAATAGATCTGGTAGATATTGGCATAGACTTGCTCCAAGTCTGTATATTATAATTATTATAAGTGTTTAATAAAGTGCGCCACCAACGGATGATAAAGTTTTAGTGGTGTGAGGTTTGTCGTTAATATTGGTGATCTAAAACATCAGAAATCCACCGGCTATGGAATGCAATCGTCTTTCACAAATTAAGCAGAATCACCGTCTTGAACCAAGACTAATATTGGCAATGCAAACTTAAAACTAACCGCTTTAGAGACTCTTTTTTCATATGAATGTCAGATGTATAATGTAAATTTTTCAACATAATCAGTTAGGCTATGGTGTTACGCTCATTTATGTTTTAAATTGTTGTATTTATTAGAAAATTAATGTCTGCTTCGGCTTTTGCTAATTTTTTAGTAAGTTTCTCGAACTGACGACAATCTTGCTTGGTAACCTAACTGGAATCTGGAATCACCGCAAGGTGGCGGTAGACACGACGAACACTTTGATGGAACATTTCATTTACTGTACATTTGTAAGGGAATACCAGAAAATGGTGAGATGGTGGTTTATGATGTAGCTACAATTTTGACATTGTGTCGTATGGAATGCCTTAGAATGATTGAAAAATGGTTAGAAACGCTGAAATATATTCGAAATAACATAGATCTTGACCAAAAAATTGGATTTTAAGTGAAATACTTTATACCCGTGACGTCACGAAGAAAGTGTAGTTATCTTCGGAAACATTCGGAAACGGATCGAATCATGATGGATGGGTAAATGAAAAATGTGACCTTTTCCCCTCAAAATGATAAGAAATTTCACGGATTTTGAGTAATAATGTAGATTTTAAAGTCAAATCATAATTTACCCTTAAAAGTCGCTACGCAAAGTGTAAATTTAGGAATCGTGCACTTACCCTGTGAAAGATTTTAGTGAAAAGAAATGACGTGTTTTGAAACTCGCGTGGCATTGTAAATTTATTTAAGTCCTGCGTTCGCCACAGCCATCTCGTCAGTGGTGGCGCTACGGTGGGGGAAGGAGGGGGGCTAGGGGGCTACAGCCCCCCCCCCCCCCCCGGGGGACCTTTCCCCCCCCCCCCGCCCCCCCCCC
>JAOTQE010107016.1:0-13483 GCA_025631205.1 Nesometra sesokonis
ATGATGGAGTCGAAACGTCGTTCGTCCATAAATTTTATCAGCGTTATTTTTCTATTGTCTATAATAAACGTACACTTATTCGTATTTTATAGAGTTGCGTTATTATTGGATTACTTGACATGGTTAGTTTTACCATAACCTATAGTAACATTCATGGACCAAGCTGATGTGGATCTGGGGGTGGGGGAGACCAGGACCCACCTGACCCAGCCTTCCCCCAACTGACCCAGCTCCTCTCCCACCTGACACAGCCCCCCCCCCCCCTCCTTTTTGACTTGTTCAAGTATTATTTGAACTTGAAAAGCTCATTGTTTAAATAAATTATCAGTAAAGTTTTCCTCTCAGGATACACATCTAGTTTGAAAATTTGCCTGGGAAGGACCCTAGATACAACACAAAATTTGGCACCGGGCCCCTCTATCTGGCATTAGGCCCCCTCTATCCAGCCTCACTGGATCTTCCCCTGTCAAGGCTATTCCTTAATGTGACATGTCCACATTGAACTTTTTAGGTCAGTTAAACTAGCTTGATAAGTTTTACCGAGCAGGTTTTACTCCGGAAAACTTACCACCAGACAGGGTTGGTTTTAAAAAGTATGATTTCTCTCTCCACATGAGACTTTTTCTGGTCAAACTAACCAGTCAGTCAGTCTGTTAGTTTTACCGATAAAAAAAGTCCAGTGCGAATGATGCTTAAGCTACACAACCATCAAACTAAAGAATGATTCATGAATTCCGCCCTCCGTTTCATGACCATTTCACTATTATTATTCATTATTCATTTCTGTATAAAAATTTATTTATAAAAAGATTTAATATTAATTTATAAAAATATTATAATTAAGAAACAAGTAGCATAAAAATGAACTAGAAATATTCTGGAGATATCAAGCAATCAACAATTTTTCTGTTATCATTAATAGTGCAAACAGCATACACAAAGGATAATAAGAAATTTAAAGATTAATAAAATATAAAATACAGTAGTAGCAAGTATTTTTCTCTTTTGCTTAAATTCATTCCTTATTTTATAACCTTTACATAACTAATACCAGATGGCAACCTTGCTCATTTAATTTCTAAAAGAGTTTATAAGATGTTGCCAAGGAGACTCTAATTTGATTAACTTATTAATGATTAGATGACTTCAGTAACTGTGTACATTTTATTGGTACAAATTCAAAAGGCATTATTACACAGTAGTGTACAAATAAATTATATCTTTAGGAAATTATTAAAGATGTATTGTCCGTTGAAAATGACAAACAAATCATCAAGATTAATTTTGTAATTAGCTTTCTCATAAAAGTAACATTTACGAACTTGAAGAAAATTATTGTAATTAAAAATGTGTAATAAGTATTTTTTTTTTGCATTTAATATTACCACGAGAGGCTACCAACCTTTTAATGTTGTCTGGCTAATTGTGGCCCATATACAGGGGTTTTGGTGTTTTGAAGAATCCCTCCAACTCCTTCTCAATGTCCACCTAAGCTGGAAAAATTTGACAACATTGAGCAATTGTTTATTAACCTATATTTGTATGTGTCCTCTATAAGATCTATTGTTAATTATTTAATTAAAGTTGGATCCAAACAATTAGGCTATATACGATTTGGTATTTACAAAAGAATATATAAAATATATATCATATTTCTTTTTTGTTTATTTTACCTTTTATTTTGAACAATTAATTTTAACACTGTGTGCTTCTAAGAGTGTACCAGAGACTCAAGCTTCAATAAACACAAATTTTCCCGGCCATCATATTTTTCTCTATATTTTACCTATACATATTTCTGGAAAATAAAAACTACAACAGTGTGGTTATTGTATGTGGGTGTGATCCTAGACAAGAGTGGAAGTCATCAAAATATTGTCTGTGAACCTGCAATATTTGTTTTGTGTATGCTGCCCTCTATAATATGAAAGTGAAATCTGCAAAAGATTTTGACATTGGAAAAAATAAGCCCACATGTCAATTAAACTATAGTCACTATCTCCTAAATCAAACTGCCATAGACCATGAGGTCTCACCACAATGAGTTTTATGTTAGGAAAATCCAAAATTGAGTTATTGCTTCCTTCTAAAAAAGCAAAATACATGCTGTAATCTACACTTTTAATGAAATTCATTGAATATTAAAGTAGATCCAAAGATATGCGCTTTTAAAATTTTTATGTAAGGAAATACGGTTTTGATAAAATTGCCCATAACTTAATCTAAAAACAACTAAAAGAGTGTAAATATCAGAAAATCTGCATGAAGGACACTTTCCTGTACGAAAACTGGCCTAAAAGGTACAGTATATTATAATGAAATATATGTACCATAGTCATAATTGCTTACTAAATTTGCAAAAAAATTGACTTCAGACTTATTTTGGTGATTATCTCAATTTGATCTCACTTACGATGCAACTCATTTTGTGGTGGGACCTCGCATATTTTGGACAATTTTCTAGCCATATCGAAACTCATAAGTCTCCAGGATTATCTTTGGGTGGGTTCATAGGATTATTTATAGACCATGATCTAATGTTGCCTTTGTGGATTTGAGACTTTAAAAGCATCAGGTTTAGCATGAGAAATAGGATTAGTTAGGATTTGGAAAAAATAAATAATTAAATACAATATCATTAATTATCAGTTAAATTGAATAATATCAATTCAAACGTTTACAAGTATATTTTGTTTATTTTGTTCTATTTTTGAAAAGTTTTATTGATTTTTGGTGGTGATTTATTGTCTTTGACACCAGTTTGAGCCATATGGTAGCCTTTGTCATGAATCACACATTCTTGTTTCTGTTTTGCTTCATAATAATTTTAGAGTGTGAAAATCAATTATTATTGTTTCTGTTATTTTATTTCAATAAATTTGCCATAAATTAAAGGACCACTTCAAAATAATCTTGCTGCAGAAAAGAATGACTAAGTGTGCCATTTACTAGACTAACATGCAGTCAGAATTTTATTAAAGTGAAGGGTTCAAAGTTATGGAATTATAAGCAAGCATCACAGTAATATAACTTCGACGAAATCACTAAAACAATTCAAAACAAAATTAACAGTTATTTATAGATAAAGTAATTAGTTACCCGAGAACGAAACAAATACTGAAGTGTACTGTACTCGTAATGTGCATGTAAATATGCATGTTTGTGCTTGGGGGTAGGGTGCATATTGTATATAGACTTATATTTTTTTGTGAATTATTATTTATTGTTCTATAATATTAACTTTTATGTCTTAACATTAACTGAGGGGTGCCAGTGATGGACTCTTGCGAGTCTCTATCTTGTCCCTTGACCAATGCAAATTAGACTGAATTTTCATTTGTTTTTGTTCATTTTTAAATTTTGTAATTGTATTGTTTTGTATAGTTACAACAGCATTAGTTCGGTAGAGGAATGATAATTACTGAAAACAACATGTTGAGATGTGACGATGTGTGTCAATGCAGTTACTAAAGAAAAAATGTCACTGGATTACGGCAGTAATTGCAATGCACTTAATAGCAATAGATTACTGCAGTACCTTCAATAGGTTTAATAGCAAAAGATTACTGTAGTAAATGCAGTAGAAAAAGTTTGGCATTGTTCCTCAAACTGTTATTTCTTTTCCCATTGTTTTTGGTAACATTAGACCACCCAGCTCTTTATAAAAAAACATTAGGTAACTGTGCCAAGTGTGGTTTATTACTAAGAAACTCATTACACTGGAGCGAATCCAAGGACACTTGCATGACAAATAGCCCTCTTCACTAATGAAGGCAGTGAAAGTTCTAAGAGGATGAAACATAACATTAATCACAATAACATCCTAAGGAAAGGATGTGCTCAATGCTGATGGGATTTTGACATGAAAAAAATAATATAAAATATGGAGGCAATAGAGTGGCCCCAAGACCAGACTAAACTTCGACTTGATTGGATATATAGATTGAAAAATGTTAAAAATAGTAGAACAATGTATTATTGTATTAAAATATTTCAGTTAAGAATTGTATTTATGATTGATAGTGATTGTAGTTAAGTTTAGTAGTGTTGAATTAAAATCTTATGAAATTATTATAATATTATCATTAATATTAGCATTCAAAATAAAAATAAAGTACACGATAGATATAAAGAAGAAAACAAAAGAAAAAATGGAATGGCAATCCAGAATATACAGTAAATCATTGTAAATAATTATAGAAAATTTTGGCATTTATCATCAGGGGTCAAGACGCATGCCTGTCAAGTTTCATATTCAGTACTCCTGTCTTTTATATTTTTATTTCATTGTTCTGTACTTATTATTGTTTAGACATGCCTCACTCAAGCTTCTGGTTCTTTGTCGTTTACCTTCTTCTTTATTTATATAATAAATTCAAATGTAGTTCATTTAAAGACTATATAATAAGAGGAATATAACTGGTTTTTTTTAAATTTAATTTTAGGTATATACCTGCGTTGTGTTTTGAATGTGAATTCAGCAGAATTAAATATTAGTAAGCAGAGAACAATTTAAAAAATAATACTTTGATACTTTATATATAATTTGAATTTTTTACCTATGTTCCTCACATTCCATTTCTATTTTCTGAGTTTAGGTAACAAGATATAAAACAATTATCTTTTTAATATCCCATTTTATTTTTATGATTCATTCATGCATGGTGAAGTCCTGTAATCCCATTATAAAATCGCGTTATTGAGCATCGTTTATTGTCATTCCAACCCATCTTTTTTTAACAGTTCTATCCTGACAATTGCCCTATCTGAAAAGACCTGTATTGTACTAGATTTTACAATTATTGATCTGTGGATGGTTTGTGAGCAGACGACGACACCATACCATACTGTCGTCTGCTACCAGTTTGAAACCATTACCTGACATTCTAGATTAACTTTCAGTTGTAATTTAAGATTCTGTTGACAATAGAGGTGGACTTAAGACTCTAATATCGTTGCTAGGGCAACTGCAATTATTTATTATAATTTGAATTTGCTGTTTTTGATATGAATATTGCTGCTGTTATTGTTACCTGCTATGTTATTGTCATCTAGTTTGCATAGAAGCATTCGCTTCTTATTTTACATCAGAAGAATGTAGCTACATTGATGCAGTTTGTCCTTGTTTTTTCATACTTCAAGATTGTCTTTCACAGGATTGCTTCTTTTACCTATTGCATGTTGCTCTGTTATGGCCATCTAAGGTTAAAAATATTACATTGACATATGCTCACTTCTGATTTGACATCTTATATTGAATCTTAACCACATTAAATGGTTAAATATCTTGATGCAATTATCTGTCCTTGATTTTTCCTCTTTGTCAAGATTTGCATCTTTGTTACTGACTTTTACCAGATTGCTTCTTTTACTTATTACTTGCTACTCTGTTATTGCCATCTAGTTTGGAATATATAACTTCTGAGTTTACATCTGATATAAAATCTTAATCACATCATGGATGGAGTCAATTGTCTGTGATTTTTTCTCTCCCTGCATCAAGATTTGTATCTTTGTCACTGTCTCTCACTGGGCAAGCTGATCTTAAGATTTCCTATGCTGTTATCTGGTTCAGAACATATTAATTTGAAACTTCTTACTTGAAATAGCATATCATCCGAACCACACCAAAAAGATGTAGTGTGAATGCCTTGCTATCTGTCTTTGATTTTTCAACTTCTTATGTCATGATTTGCATTATTGTCATTTTGTCTCTCACTGGAATTACCGGAGTCAACAAATAATTTAAAATTAGAATAATATACAATGGACTGAATGAAGTACAATACATTTCAGCTATCTTTTGTTCACAAAGTTGGCGTCAAAGACGTAGCTTTCTTATTACATGAATTACAGCAATTCAACAAGCCTACTGTTGCCTAATTCTAGGCGCCAAAATCTTCATAGTTTCTCTTGACATCATATTGTGAAAATTTCTTATTTGGAGCTCAGTTTTCCAACCTAAATCTAAAGTTCATTGTGAATTTTCAAGATTACTAGCTTATGTATGTGAAGGTACAGCAAACCTACTTTTCTTGGTTAGATTATTCTTGACTCGAAGCTCAACTTTTCCAACATTAATCTAACCCTATTTAATATGGATTTTCAAGTTTGTTGGTTCGTGTATCTGAAGAACTTTGCGATAGATTTAAATTCAAATATATTTCTTTTTTTGTCATTTAACATACCTGATATTTTAAATTGGAAGAACAAAGTCTGGCTATAACAATTGTACATGGCATTGACTGTCCATAAAGGCATTTATTGTTCTCTGTACACATTGTTGAAATTTGCAAGTTTCGATATACATGAAGATGGCATCATTTTCAAGTTTGCTCGTTTGTGTATCTGAAAAACTTGACAATAGATTTGAATTCAAATTTATTTAAACTTTCTTTTGTTATCAATATACCTGGTATTTGGAATTGAAAGAACTGAGTCTGGCCTGGATATTACCAGCTTACATGACATTGACTGTCCATAAATGCATTTTTTGTTATCTGTACACATCGTTGTAATTTGCTAGTTTTTTCTTTAATTGTAAAGGTGACATCGTTCTTTTTATCAATTTGAGACCCAAAAGTAATCTTTTGTTGATAAAGTTTTGGATAGTATTTTCAGCTTTCAACTGTCTATTGGATTGTAATGATTTGTGTAATGATATGACTGTTTGATCATTATTAAATTGATACTTTAAACAATAACAGAATTAATAAATTAACTTAAAATTAAATTAACTGAATTAATAACTGATATTGGATTATTAGGTCAGTTTTGCAATGAACTAGCACACTTTTCAGCATCATTCTAGTTTCGGATTTTATGAAATAGTGGAAAAACCTGCAAATATTGGTACATTTTCTCTAGGTTTGATTTGCAAATGGAATAGAATACTTTGAACACTATTCTACATATGAAATTCATGAAATCATGGAAAGGGGCTGCAAATATTAGTGGATGAATAATTACTGGTTGAGAATTGCAAAAGGAATAACACACTTTTCAGCATCGTTTTGCTTTTGAACTTCTCAGAGACAATGAATGGAGCTGCAGTACTAACCACATGGACCACATTGGAATTAAGTTGATTTTGATTTTACATTATTGGTTTTAATATTCTGAATTTGTCAATTTTATTTGTATTGTGTAAGAAGATTTTTTTAAACCAAATAAAATCAAATGAACCTCATTATCAAATACATTAATACTATACAAAGTGATGGAACAGATATTAGTTGGTAAATAGATATTTCTGAGTTCAATTTTCTATGGACAGACTTACCAATTGTTCTGTATTCAGACTTCATGACATTGTGGGATGGTCTGCAATTCCAACCTGTGCATTGGATTCAGTATATATTGAATAATTTTCCAAGGATGGAACAAGACTTTCAGCAACTGTTTATTTTGAATAACGTAATACTGACATCCTTATTATTATATATGCCTGATTGATAGAATAGTAATATACACTCTTTAATAACATTTTTGTATCGCGTTTCCTAATAAGAGAACATTTTGCACTTGAATTCATCCATATGACTGACCGAAATAACAATATTGTACCCCTCGTCGATAACATTTCTGTATCGTCGTGTTTGCGATTGAGGGGTCAGAATTCATCAGAATCACTCAAACCAATGCCTTTGAAAGGTTGGGGTGATCATTTAGCAGTGTCAGCCTTCTCTATCATCTTTCTACATAATTGGATGTACGTCTGTGCTGCTGTATGTGTTGGTTATATACTGTTAAATGCAGTATCTAAGGTATGTAAAGTCGTGTATTGTATATTAGGTATATCAGTCATATTTACCACATAATCATCAAGCACATTGTTGCCACCACTATTTATTATATCAGTCGAAGCACTTGTTCATTCGAAGCCTTGTTCATTCAAAGCAGTTTGTATCCATGGAATCAGGTATTTCATTTGAAGCAATTCTTCAGTCGAAGTAGGTTTTCATTTGAAACACTTGTTCATTAGAACATGGAGTTATAAAAGCAGTGTGTATCGATTGAAACAGATTTTTATTTCAAGCAATTGCGCAAACCGCGTTCCATAACTATTGTTAAGGCCGTTTTCCACTAGGCAAATTTATCCGTGTGAACAATTTTTTCATATGAATCAAAATTTTCACATCAAAAACATTTTCACAAAATGATATTCGCAATTTTTAAAAATTTACATTATTTTAACAGGTTAAAACAAATGCTTTTATACCGGTAATGCTAAAGACAAGATAGTTACAATGCAAATTTATATATTTTTTGTTTTACATTTAAATAAGAAAATAAATAAGTGCATTCGTGTGCAAACCCTACAGTGTATATTGACTGTAAGTTCACCAATTTGGTTTAATGAGCACACCTTTAATATAGTTTTGCAGAGTGCATATGATTTTAAAACAAATACACCTATAACCAGGAGTTTAAAAGTTTCTTTTTAATTCACTTGGTTGCTGAGTGTGAACATTTGTTTAGGAGAAATATGGTCAGCCTAGGGCCCATGTGATGCCCTAGGTGGTGTCTAGGGGAAAGCCGGTAACGTCAATATTCTCATTTCAAGAGTTCATTTAATCATGGAGTAATGGATCTTTGGATGATAAACATTTTTCGAATTTTGTGGCAAAACTACTATGAGCGAACATATAAAACTAAAAATGTATGGTCACCATTGTATCATTATCAGGTCTAAAAAGATTTTGTTGGCTCTGTCTGAACCAAATTTTGAAAATCAGGTTTGGTCTTTTGTTTTTAAGATTTTTACATTGCCTGATTTATATATCCAGAAAATTGTACGGAATGCATAAAATCATCATAGAAATTGAAAAACAAAATACTTACTTCTCCCAAAATTTAAAATGTAAAAAAATTAAAGATGTCAAGTTATTGAAAATATAGTGACAGGTGTCTTGGGAAAAAGTTTAGCTGCCCGACCCAAGTTTTAAAATATGCTGTGCTGACGACAAATATTTTTATTTTTAAGCCTCATCAATGTCATCGTCTTCATCATCGTCGTTATTTTTTTTTCACATCAGCATAAAGATATCATTGATACTTTTTTTAGTGTTTTTTTATTTTTTTTTTATTATTAATAATAAATAACTGTTTTAATTGATGAATTATAATTTTAGAAAATGGTGATTTAGATAAAATTTTGTAAAATGGATGAATAATATAATTTCCTATTTCAAGTTCAAAATGTTTTCTTTTAATTTTACTGCTCTGTGTGGTAATTGATAAACCATATTTTTAGTTCAAGTTTAAGTATCCAATGTCAGGCCGCCTGTTGCATGTTGATATCACTTTGACAGATCCAATTTACAACCTCCTGCTAAGATATACCTGTTATGTTATTAATAGCATTCTGTTAGATCCAATATTGATTAATATTGAGTCTGTTGTGTGTTTAAAGCATGTTATTCAAGCTCGGTAATTGTTATGCAAATGAGAGTCAGTGCTGTAGATTCAAAACAGGTAGATGAGTAAAGACTGATGCTTTAAGCAGAGACTTAAGAAACAGGCCACAACCGTATGTAGCTGCCTAGAGAAGTAACATTTCAGCACAAGGTATGTTTGCTATTAAAGTTTTTTGGTAGAGGACTATCATGGATTTTTTAAGCATACAGATAGTCTGGTTTACAGTGATATATGCCTAATTAGTAAGGAAGTCTTAGATACATAGTACTCTATACTGTACATGTGTGTGTCTTTTCAATGCATTACTGACTTGGGAATTATATCGTTTTCGGTTGCCAATGTACATTGAAGTGACCCTTAGGGGCGTAGAAAGTCATAAATGTGTAACATCTGGTCCACAGCACATTGAGACTCTACTGAAATCAAACTACATTACATTACAACCATCAAATAGTAGGCACCTACTGTACTACATGGAATTACAATTCTACAGTGTTAAGTTCCCTATCTAGTGGTGAATAATAAATTTACAGTTCTTAGTACAATTTTAAGTTTCAGTACTAATTTGTTCTAATTGCAGTAAGTGCTTACAGTAGTTGAGATGTATTCTCATTTAATTAGAGGATGTCTCGGTGTTCATTTTAATTAATGAATATACTGGTACTTGGCAATCTGCAGCAGATTTATATCATAATGCAAATTTATAGTTTCAGTATTTGAGGCAAATTTGTAATACCCGATTCATATGTACAAAAATCTTACCAAATGTAACAAAGCGTAACAAAATGTAACAAATTGTTACATTTTATAGCGCGTGTAAATGCAACATCCTGTTAAAATCTCGGAGAATCTAGGAAAATCTCGGAATATCTCGGAATCTTTACCTGCATTCCGAGATATTACGAGATTTTCCTAGATTCTCCAAGATTTTAACAGGGTGTTGCATTTACACGCGCTATAAAATGTAACAATTTGTTACATTTTGTTACACTTGCAATAATGCTGCTCGATTAAAAAACAATGGTCTTTCGTGGGGTTTCGTTGTTGTTTACACCGGGGTCGTAATATGGACGAATCTTTTCTATCAATGCTAATTATGAGTGGAAATAGGAAAAGGCATATAAATGAACGCCGGCATGATGTTAAAAATGCTCTCTCTAGAATTATTAAAAACCGTCAGAAACAACGGAGGTTTCTAAATACGCTGTTGATTGCTTCGAATGTTTACTGTGATGGTACTGCAAAAGACGATTGGAAGTCCGCGATAACCAACTCCGGCCCGCCAAGCTCATGAACGAATGGGCCTAGGCTTTAGGCCTAAAAAAAATTATAAAAATAGGACACAACCAGTACGCATTTTTCGTGAATATTTTATCTAAATTGGGGTTTTTTAAATGACCTTCGCATTACTAGACATTACTTGCTTATGCGTGTGAATGCGTTGATATCTCGGTAGGAAAAAACTTGGGAGATATCCTGGTTACATTTTGTTACATTTTTGTATGTGTGAATCGAGTATAAGAAAAAACCTGTTTTCTGTTCATTATTCAAAATTAATTTAATAGCATGTGTATTATACAACAGCTCATACTTAATAGTTAACTTTAACCGCCAGCTAAACACTAGTGTTTCCAGGAGGTAATAACTTGAACTGCGTCTGTTTTTTTTTGTCTGTGAAGCACAATAACTTTTGAAAGACATGAGATATCCACGCCATATTTTCAGGATCAACTTGCAGTATGAGGTAAATTCTTGGACTAGTTTGAAAATGGGCACACTATGTCACATGGCTTGGCTGCCATGTTGGATTTTTTAAAGCCTTTTTGGCCACTTTTCTATATATATGTTTTTTGTTTTTATTGATTGTTTCCTTTCATTTTTAATGAAAAGTATACAAAGGCTGACCTCTGTCTGGTTCAAATAGTAGGATCCATGAAATAATTAAACATGTGTTGAACATGTTTATTTTATTATTAACTGTTTGTAAAGCTGTTGTTAAGCAAGTCCTCTATTATTCATCATTCAATATTTACTGGATTATACTACCACTTCAGTTATATTGTCACATCCGGTGATCCCATAGTGTAGACTTCCTTATTATTGTCAGGATAGATTCTCTTCTTTTTAAACCCACCACCAACACATCAAGCACCAATTTCCTTGTGTATTTTATAGTCTCGGACAATATTCTTTAGGCCTAGATTAATTCATCTCACATTGTATTGAATAACACAAATTCATTAGTAAGAAGGAACTGAGTTTGTCATTTTTACTGTCATTTCTCAATATGACTGATGTTCATAATGCTAGGACTTATTTTAATCATGACATTCATTGCAAGGTAAGGTTATGTTCAGATTCACGGCTTAAGAGGAGCGTAGTGTAAGCAAGGTGTACGGCTTAACAACCAAGGTGTTCAGACACAAGGTGTATAAACTTTTATTACATGGTAAGGTTATGTTTAGATTTACGGCTTAAGCGGAGCATTGACACCAGAGCACTCATTGCGAGTGCATCTGTAGACGACCCTACTGGACAACTCAATGACAATCTATTAAATATTTTTCCTTTTGGATGCATAATTTAATGATCACAACACTATGCTTTTTAAAATAGTCCAGAATTACATCTTAAAAACTTGACGTATATATATCTCAACTTATTCTATTGTCTATTATTATGCATACATTAATTTTTTTTTTATATAACTTCTGCCACCAGAAGATGCAGAATTTTATTGTCTAATGTTTCGGTGGTACCTAGTCTTAAGGACATAACGGGGGGGGCCACTGAGTAATCTTGATGAATAAAAACAAAAAAAAGCGGAGCGTAGTGTAAGCAAGGCGTAAACTGTGGCATAACAACCAAGGTGTTCAGATACTAGACACAGTGTGTAAGAAACATTTAACAATAAACATTTATATATTTGCCGCCGGCTTTTTCTATTACCAGTATTTCATAATTGGTTGGCCAATGCAGACCTATTTGTGAATTTTGATTGTTTGTGACACAAATGTAAATTTAAATCATATCAACTGTGTTCTACTAAATCTACAACTAACGTAAATGTTTACTAATGCTTTAAAAATGATCATACTTGCTAAATTCAGTATGTGTTTCAACCAAATTTTTGGGTAACATTTGCACTCGCCCTATGTTATGAGATAGGACTTAACGGTGTGTTTTGGGTTTCATACCCATGATGGCAAGTTTTCATGACATCATATGCCATAGCTAATTCGGTGTATTGTTACAGCTGATTGCAGGGTGATTGCTTGGTTAAATCATAGAGATTTCTATTCTCTATGGTTAAATACTGTAGAGTAAAATACAAATATAGTACTCTACATCTCCATGCTGCAAGATGTTAATTTTTGGATGAAAAAGTTATTAGCTCTGATGCAAGGAGCTCTAGAAGTACCAATCTGGTTAATTTACTGTTTATTTTTATTGTTTAACCCAATGTCTATTATTGAGCTATTTTTTAGCATACAACATTTGTAGGCTTGGAGATTTCTCTATTTAAATACCAGACTCATTAGCAGACTTAAACATGGATACACTATTAAGCAAACAATCTTAAGTTGTGAATATTAACACATTAATAATAAAGAAACGTCGCTAGGCTTGAACGAATCCATGGGAGATCATGTGTTTATAATAGTATTGTTAAAAAAACCAAAGGTTATGACCTTATGTATTGGTCTACCACATTGTCAGTGTGCTTAACTACTATACAAATAAAACAAGGTTCTCAAGACAATATCCACAAATTGTATAGACCTTCTACAAACAGGAAAAAGAACTATAATATAGTACTTCAGGACTATATGACTTGTTGATTGCAAATGTAAATATCACTTGAACACCTCAAGAACATTCTAGTACAGTATTAATAGTAAGAAGTAAAATGGAAAGTGATGGCGAGGTAAGGTGCTAGCATAGAACTTTATTTTACAGTAGATAAATTTGGTATTTTTTTAGTAAAGATAGGAAGGGATTTTTTTAATAAATTTCTACTAAGGTTAACTCTTCTAGTAAGGTCAACCACCAGACCATCCGT
>JAOTQE010107027.1:0-13483 GCA_025631205.1 Nesometra sesokonis
GATCCCTTAAAACGCAGTATACATTGACTAAGCAGGGTCATTTAAAACTGCCTCAATTTTTTTAATTTCCAGTAATATGTGAAAATTGCTAAGGTAGTATAAAATTTGAATGTTTAAAATATATGTTTTTTAAACAAAATAAAATTAAAATTTTATTTCTGGCAATTTTGGAAAACTAGCTTTGTGATGAATGCCTTTGGCTTGGCTCTGCCATGTATCTCTTATTTGTTGCAATCTCCAACTGAAATTCTGGATCAGAGATATCAATGCCTACAAGAACGTTGTTTTTATCATCTCAGATTTTATGATCAACATACAGTACTAGATTTTCACAATTATAATTAAAAAAGAAAAGACATAGCAGAACAATTTGAAAATAAAGTTGAATTTTGAATCAAAATACAAATTAGAGGTATAACCATGGAGTACGGAGTGTAAACTCCAGGGTCTAACAATTTCCAACCCAAACATTAAATGGTGGGCATAAAATCTGATACTTAGTTGCCGAAGTATTACCCTTTTAAAATGTTTATTTTTAAAGCTGTATGGCCGAGCAGTTAAGGCAGGGCAACCGTGAGCCAAAGCAATAACAACAGCATGGGTTCGAGGTTCGCTCGCACCATGGTTCTGGTGGTGGAACAAGTCTTCTCAGATAAGGACTATAAAACGTAGGCTTAGTGTACACAAACGGCTCGTGTGCACTATAAAGAACCCAGTACATCTTTTGAGATGAGTAGGGGGTTAACTTGGTGTACTGGTCCATACATCCCCTGATGTGGACAGAAGAATGTAGTGCTCCTTTTTTCGGGCAGCATGACACGATGGGACACGACGAGACCCTTAGGGGCGTAGAAAGTCAAATGAATGTGTAACATCTGGTCCACAGCGCCTTGAGACTGAATTGTGGAAGGCGCTATATAAAAATCAAATTATTATTATTATTATTTTTAAAATTTACAGTTTACTATATTATTTTTTACATTGATGGAAAAAAAATTGGTTATTACAATTCAATTCATAATTAATTTCTTAAAATTAATGAAAAAAATCATAATGCATTAGTTAAATAAATTCAGGCATGAATGTAAACATAAAATTGAATATTATGAATAAAAATGTAAAATGAACACAAATAATAGTAAAATATGAATGTGGATACTGGATGATGTTAGCCTCATACCTGGCCGTTGTTGTTAAACGCTGGCTTTGTAGCTGATAGCTGAAACAAAATACCTACAGCATATTAATTTACAGACCGAGTCAGAATAAGAAATCTTAGAACTGGAATGTAACTTGCCAAACTGCATAGCAACAAAATTGTTTCCTTGTTATTATTTTAAACATGTTAAATGAGTCTTTGTCATATATACTTTCAAGGAAGTGAATTATATGCCACTGTAGTGTTCAAATTTTCCAACTGCAGTGGCCATCGAAAGGTTATTTTTTTACTACTGTACTGTATCCGAAAGGTCCACTAAACAACTTCAAGTAAGAGAGTATAATGCATACTCCAATCAGGGAGGTATCCTCCCTGCTCCAAGCAATGAGATACACACCATCGTGACAGGATTCAATATTTCGACAAATTATGTCATAATCAAGAATGATGACATAATTTATGTTGAAATATTGAATCCTGTCACGATGGCATGTATCTCATTGCTTGGAGTATGCATTATTCTTTCTTATTACTGTATAGAAACAGATCACAAGGTTAGAATTACTATTACTTAAAATGCACATTATAATAGTTTACAATATTTAATCCATCTGATGATTTTTAGAAATAAATGTAACCCATAAACAACTGGATACATATTTATACATTTACAAAATCATTCAGGCATAAAATGACCATAGTTTTGACAACAATGGGTGTCAGCTTTTGTTTGGATGTAAGCAGTTTAGATCTCAATGTGAATTGACATGTTTTCCAGGATTCTAGGACAACTACCCCCTAGGACAACCACCCCCTGGACAACTACCCCCAGACAACTACCCTCCTAGGACAACTACCCCCTAGACAATTACCCTGTAGGACAATACCCTAACCCTAACACTAACCTTAAACCTAACCCTAACCTAACCTGCTGGTGGGGTAGGGGGTGTGGTGAGTAGTCTAGAGGGTAGTGGTCCTAGAAATTAGTTGTCCTAGAGGGTAGTCGTCCTATGGGGGTAATTGTCCAGGGATAGTTGTCCTGGGGGTAGTCGTCCAAGAGGGTAGTCGTCCTAGGGGGGTAAATGTCCAGGGGATAATTATCCGGGGGTAGTCGTCCGGATACAGTTTTCCAGTGACATTCAGAGGTATTTCCAGATTACATTCTCAGCTTTCAGTGTGAAAGGGGTTATATTATATTCAGAGGTCCCAATTGTAGAAACGGAATTCCTGTAGAGATTTACTCATGGTCTTCCTACCACTGTTATGTTATGTACAAATACCCATATTCCAAGCTCAGCAGCTTGCCTGTGTTATGAAATGATAGTTTCTAACTGTTTCCCAAAAAATACTAAGCTTCATAGTTGCTTACATTCAACCAATATTTTTATAATAAATAGCCAATTTATGCTCAGAATGTGATACTTTTACAAAACCAGGAGAAATTCCATGAGAAACTAAATTCCGGGAGAAAATTTGATAATTCCGGGAGCCTGGGAGATGAGACAAAATTCCTGGAGACTACAGGACAATCCTGGAGACTTGGGAGCACTGTAGATTAATAAGTAGAACCTTGATTTTACATACCTCAATTTTACCAACCTTCAACTTTACATACTCCTAAATTTAATTACAATGGTAAAGTATCAAACTTTAAACATACATTTTAACTTGACATGGTGTTAAAAATGTGTTAAAATTAGCCAATATTTATAGATTTATTTTATACTTAAAATCCTCTAGGCCTAAACAATGGGTAGTAGTAAATAAATGAGGAAGTTATAAACTTATAAAGAGACCATAACTCAATTTTACAAGTCCCCGGATTTATATAACCATTCTGGTTCCTTACAGTATGTAAAATTGAGGATTCTACTGTACTATTAATCAGATTGTAATTTTGCCTAAATTATATTTAACTACCATACCTTCATTAAGTAACAGCATACTAACGTCGCACTACGTGTACGTCCTGCTTTGCAATGTACATAAACGGATTCATCTCGTTCAGCATGGTTTTCGATAAACTCTACCCCACTTTCAAGGAATTCCATACTAGGGGCTTCTGTAAAGTCTACTGTCGGAAGATGCATTTGTGTTACTCCAAGCATTTTCCATTCCTAAAGCAGAAAAAAATGGAATATTAATAATTTCAATGATTTTTTTTTAAATTAAATTATTCTTCTCTTGTTTTACTTTGGATTTGACCAAGATCTATTATTGGATTTGTATTGTTTGCACCTCTACCCGTCTAGTTAATTTTTAAGCAATTAAGCAGCAAGCAGGCGTGACAAAAATGTACAAAATAATGGTGATTGGAAAGTCAGCAGGATTTTCATGGCTTTTGTTGATAATGAGAGGTTGCTTTCAGATCAAAAGTTATGTTATTGTCCACTGCAGTTGGAACACATTGTGAGGTGGTCACCTGAAGCAGGTGAAAACACTTGGTAAATTTACATTTATCAATTGCTGGTCCTGGGATGGCTCAAAGCCTAAGTATAAATGGGGTCTAAGAGATGACAGAAAACATTACAGCATCATTCGGTTGATGAAGGCAACAAAAGTGATGGTAATGTGATGCTAATCTGAATGGGTATCCTTTCTAGTACTATTTTTCAATTTCCGGAAGTTTCAAAAGATTTCATATATTCACTACACTTTTTCAAGGAAGCATGTCAGGAGTGGATCAAAGATTTTTTTATAGCGGGGGAGCACATTTCTATGGGCGAAAACATCCTCATGCATATGACAAGCAAAACAAGTTGTTTTATAACTGATAACTTACATCAGCAGTTGGAGCATATCGTAGTTCGTAGTTCTCATTCATTGTGATAACGCCTTTTACGCCCTCTTCCTTTACGAGCTGAAAAATAATAATAATAATTTGTTATAATTAGCAATTTAATTATTTCAACTATTAATGATAAACAAAAATTATAATTCTATCTACAATAGAAATAATACAAATTAATAATAAATTATAAAATTAAATCTAAAGATAGTAATATGACAGTCAATACACTGATTGGGATTTCTTGTTCAATGTTAGTGGCCTTATAGTAGGGTATGCTCACATCACACACTGACTAGGATTCCTTGCTCAATGTAGTGGAGTTATACTAGGGTAAATGTCCACATTACACACTAACTGGAATTCCTTATACTAGGATATTTTCACATGACCCACAGACTGGGATTTCATGCCATTCAAAGTTAATGGGCTTATCCTAGGGTATGTTCACATCACACATTTATTGTTAATCCTGGTTAAATGTTAGTGGGATTATAATACTAGGGTACGTCCACATTATACAATGACTAAATTCCTTGTTTAAGGTTAGTGGTTTATTTGTGGGAGAGTGACCGTGTGGAGGTAGATTACACAAGAACAGATTTTGGTTTTAGTTCAGAACAGCTACTGTACTCATCCAAAAAAGAGAAAACTGGATCATTGATAAAAAAAAGCCGAAAAGATATTAATTAAATCACGGGTAGAATAAAAAAACATTTTAAATTTTAACATTAACAATTTTTATTATTCCTTATGTTGGAGAGTTCAATAAAAGGATACAAAAATTACATTTTCTCTGAACTTCAAATCCCAACATTCAGAGTTGGAAGTTTATTTAGGTATACTGTATATTTATTAGTTTGTCATGTTAATTAAGGAGAAAATGGATTTAATGATTAATAAATGAGGACGATGAAATTCCTGAATTATTATACAGTAGCTTACCATACTATGAGCCATTAAGGTATTGATAAACAAAACAATGTATTGTTGGCGTAGGTAAATTACACACACTCTTTGAATTTTACCATTGTCTAAAAACAATAAGCCTATACAAAAATTCCATTGTAATCAGCAGAGGTTAGTTGCGGTTAACCACAGAGTCATTATACCTGATAATACCTCTATGGGTTAACATACCATACATTTGAAGAGGATATCCCAAGAAATGTTTCAGCCAAGGCAACAGATGGACGCACGACTCAGAACAAAGGTTTTAACTATTTTGCAACGACAAATGCGCGATGTTCTTAGAGAACCAGAGATTGTATGCGATTTACTTATTAATCGAGGAAATAACTTTCGTTTAAAGAATGGTTTATAAGTCGTGCTAAAGTGCACTGCGTGTGTCTTGAATAGTCGCATGAGGATGGCAACGCGTGTTTGTTTAAAGTTTAGCGCGTTATTGCATTTCCAAGCATTAATGTTCAATGTCATGTTTCTTGTATCAGTTTCGGGAAATTATTTATTAAAAAGTTATATATAATATAAATTAATAAACTCACAAAAATGGCTGGAGCCACTTAAAATGGTTGGAGTCAATTAAAGGTACCCCACGCTAAAAAAAGAGCATTTGATTTTCTATTACTACACCAATGCTCATTTTGTACACTTGTCTATAATGTTGTACAATTATTTTTTTACAAAAAAACAAAATTTAGATTCACTGTAATTTTTGTATTGAGTGTGTCACTGGCTTTGAAATAAATTTTTGTTTTCATTACTGCCAAATGATTGTAACTTTAAAAGACCTAGAAGTAACACAAAAGAACTTATTAAAATCAATAAAAATGTATCCGACACCAGCAAACGTATGGTGTAAGTAGTCTAATTTTAGTTACTGGATCAAAATTTGTCAGTGCAAGAGTTAAAGCCTGTTTTCCTGTCGATCGTTATTCCAAAATCGCCGTTTGAAACGGCGTTTTAAATCGTTATAAAAAAACTAACGATAAAATTCAAATCACGTAGGACCGCTATATATTCACTATTTACTACGCTTTGCGCAACGAAATTCGTAAATATTCATGACGAATTAAAATCGAAATAAAACAGATTTAACAAACTTTTCAACTGCAATTATATTAGTTAGATAATTGTATATTTTATGTTCTGAAGCAAGTTACAACTCTTGAAAATTTGTGTAGATTGAAGATTTGTGTGTCCTTTCTGTTGAATTGCCTTTGACTAAATCCACATTTTTACACAAAGTGATTTTATCCAAATTCAGGACTAAGTGTGCTCAATATAAGAGTTAGCTATGTTCCACGGCAAAGAAAAAAAATGACATTCTGGAGTAGCCATTCATAGGGGCAGTTTCTTTTTAAAATGGTATAATAGGGAATAAACGAACTACCAAATACAGCAAGTTTAAATACTGTACCCGAAAGGTCACTAATCAACTTCAAGTAAGAAAGTAATGCATACTCCAAGCAATGAGATATACACCATCGTGACAGGATTCAAATCCTGTCACGATGGTGTGTATCTCATTGCTTGTTAATAACTTGGTAGTTCATTTATTCCCGTTTACACACCACTTAAGAAGAAACTGCCCCTATGAATGGCTGCTCCAGAATGCCATCTTTTTTTGCCATGGAACATAGATAACTCACACGTCATCGTGACAGGATTCAAATCTTGTCACGATGGCGTGTATCTCACTGCTTGGAATATGCAGTATACTTTCTTTGTAGTACCAATAAAAATGAGATATGAAAACCATAAAACTCCTTCAAGAACTTTGACCTGGAAGTCCAGAGCTCTAGTTTTTAAAATCATACTTTTTTATTGGTATTCAAGAAAAATTGATCTATTCTTGTTAGTACAAAGCAAGGGATTTGAGGAAAAGGTGTTGACTCAAAGGCTGCCTAATCACTTTAGAGTACAATGAGGACTTGTCATGGAATTTAACAATGAATAGAAGAACGGTGGAATAAAGCAAAAAGCTAAATTTTATACAAACAACTCATGTACAGGGTGTTGTTAGTACTAGCTGGTTTGCATAAATCAAGGAGTTATTATAGTAGGAAAAATGTAACACCATGTCATTACAATGGTTTTGATGGTAACACCATAATGCAAAAATAGATCATCAGGCCTTGATTTTTGTTTTTGTTTTGACTAGTCCACTGGGCAAGTTGACTTTACATTTCACTAGCCCACCAGCAATTCAAATAGCTCATGTCTGTCGTAACTTAATCTACAATGTGTAAAACCAACTGCTTGACACTTGTATTCACAAGCCAACTGGGCTAGTAAAAATGAAAATTCACTAGCCCGGTGCAGTTTTCACTACCCATTGTACGCTGAGCTAGTAAAAAATCGATACCTGATTATATTCTGTTCTCAATAAATACTTTGATATGTATATAAGGCCCCATAAAAAAATCATTAGATTTATCACCTCTGCATGCATCATCTTGGGGAAATCCATCCTTTTTTATTTTACTAATTTTAACTATTTCAAACAATGTTTTTTTTTCTGTCATATTCACTTGAAATACTAAGACCTCCTTGATTAGATTTCTTAATATAACTTAACCTGAATGATTCTCGAGTGATTTTTTCCTGCTCACGAAGATGTACAAAAAATCTAGGCATACACCTATTGATGTTCGTTGCAGACTGGTGTGCACTGTTTTGTTCATATGGGTGTCATATTTGTAAAGGTTTGAAATAATGAAGGACAACCATGCCCACAAGATCATTACAAAGTTGGTGGCTTGGTTAAAAAAACCCTCCTGCCCTGATCGGTATGCTTTGGTAGGGTGATAAACAAATAATTTTAATGGGGCTTGCAGCTACAATTTAGATTACCATGATGTAATTTAACTATTGGACACAGGCCAGACAAATGCACACAAAGCTAACTTTTTAACTTAACTGATATGTTTCATGCCAATGTACAGTACGGCCCACAAGATATACCGTTTTCTGACACGCCTGTCATATCATATTTTTGCTGAGTTTTCGTTATTTCGTCAAATTTAAAGGAAGGTCCATTTCAACAATAATATTTTTATTTCGGCATCCATCGGAATTGATTTGTAGAACGTTTGATTTCCAGGGGCCATAATTTAATTATGTTGTGAAAATCAAAACAATTTTATTAGTGCATCAAATAGTCTGCACTAATCCGAATGCCTAAAAAGGTTAATTGAGTTATTAACTGTATGTCAAGGAGTGAAATTTTCTTTTGAAAAAACTAACTTTTAAACTTTCATTCACATACAGTTTTCTGTTGTGCATAACAATGTTTTTGTGTTAACTATCAATAGAGCATTAAAAATATATGTATCAATTGTGTGGTTTTTATATTTTGATGTATATCAGGGCACTGTTGTTATATAGTTTTCTTCACAGAGACTTCCCTATATTTATTGTTACTAGGCCTCAATGCCCCAATATAAAGAGAGATTCTTTATTATTTGTCTACCAATGACAATGGATAGAGCACTAAGCACACACACTAGGTCAATCATTTCTATGTATATAGGTCTACCGACTTTAAAACAACATGGTTTTAGTTCCGCTTTAAACAGCAGCCTTGTGTAGTTAAAAGTCGGGGCTTTGCACACTCTTGTATCCACTTGAGATCACAAATTAATAAAGGGTTTTAGTTGATAGGTATGTAAGAAATAAAGGTTAATAATGATATGGTTTAGTGGCAAGTACTGTACTATAAACTGTAAATTTATTTTAAACTTTGACTTCTTTTAACAAATATTGTGTTTATTTTACAGTTGGGTGGCCCCAAACTTTTAGAAATTATGTGTTTATATTCGTATTGTAATACTAATTAATATTTTATAGTTAGTTTGATATATTCATTTTGGGCCTAAACTATTTTTATATGGTTGATTGCTAAGTTTGTGGTTTCAATGATTTTTGTCACAATAAATAATTGAAAACTAATTTAAAGTTTTGTTCCAAAAGGTATATTTTTTTTCTTGTTATTATCATTATACAAATGGGACACAGAAGTCTTTATAATTTAAAGTTTGGTTTTGCTTATAATTATGTCAAAAATAGGCCTCCTCTGTTTGAAGTTTGGGTTAAAGGCAGGCAGAAGTTTATAACTTTAGTTGAAGCTACAGGCAGATCCAAGGTACCACTTTGAGGGTAAGCCAGTGCCCTACTGTATAGTCTAATCAGGTGAAAATTCTCTATTTGTGACCAAAAACAAAAAAAAAAATTTTGTCCTCTACAGCCCAATATTTATTTCTTTTTTTTATTTCGTGTCACATCCAACAGCAAGTTTTACTTGCTACTTTGATGAGATCTACGCCATGCTTTTTAAACCAAGCCTCATTATGAGGCTTGGGTAGTGGCGTTGTTAAGTCGTAGAAACCAACCTAGCGTTCAGCCAGGTTCGAACCCAAGGCCTCGGGATTGGAAGGCAAGCAGGCTACCCACCAAGCTACACCACCACTCCTAATATGCAGAGAACATGATATTGAATTGACAAGCAAAAGCAAAAAAAGCTCCACTATTTTGCAACCACAAGGAAACTGAGAGATACAGTGCTGTAATGGAAAAAAGTGTGGCGATAGCGCAAAATATTTAGTTCCCTTGCGGAGAGAGAATTGTACCGAAATTATTAATAATACTGATTACAGGATATGCTCATGGTCTAGCATAATTAGTGTACCATTAAATAGGCTACACAATAGCAATATAATTACATTTCTATGGTCTAACTCAGTATACTGCAAATTTTTGTCCATTCAAAAAGTATTGGCTAGCTTTAGTATAAAAACACATTAATGGGTAACACATTTATAATAAAATTATTTCTATATTAATACAAAAAATAATGTGGCCAATAATTATTACCAAAAGAGATCATAAATCATTACATAATCAATTACCTTACTTAAGTAAACAAAATGGGCCTAATCCTTTTTACACACTCTGCAGTGTATCGCAGTTTATGTTGACTAGCAAAAAAGCCTTTTCCACCATTTTGCAACCATGTTTGGTGCTAAATATGGCGCAATTATCAACAGCCCGATCATATACCGCATAGTCAAATTAGTTAACAAGTTCTTTATTGGATTTGAGTTTGATAGTAAAATGTTTTTTTTTTTGCCTATTTGGTGATCATTTTGCCAGTATACTTTGGTGTTGAATTTCTCTGCCTGTGGCCTTCATACACAGTAGGCAGCCTTTTTTCGGGATGACCCTCAACCATTTTTGGGGTTGCCACAGCACGCTGTGAACCTCTCCACCCTACCCCCGGATCAGTCACTGAGCTAAAAGTGGCATTGGAATACCACTAGTAATATTTTTAATAATTGTTAAGTAATGTTATTGAAAATTGCGATGTGACTCTACGTTAAAGGGCCTTTCACCTGTTTAGGTTCCAGTTCAGTTTTCAGTTCTGATTCGGTATAAAAAATTGAATCTCTCTTTTCTCAATACTAATGGCTGCCAGAATTCGGTTTTCAGGAACTGAAAGCTATTTTTGCCGATTTTTATTCCACTGGATCAAAAACTTCTGGCTTCTGACCAATCAGATTAGCAAATTATGAGTCATGAATAAAACACGGCCAAAATCATGATCACTCATGCCGCGACGTATGCAGTAACCGGGTGTAAACAAAATCGATAAAAACTGAAACCGGGACAGGTTCTGAATCAAAAACCGAAACCTGACCAAATGTGAAGGCTGCTTAATTATGTTATGGCTCTCATTAATAACTCTGTTTTAATTAGGTGGGTAGGAGCGGAGGCTGATGGGTGCAGATGCGATTTCTCAAATGGCTCCAGTAGAAATTTTGTCCTCCGCCCACAAGTGCCCACGTAGTAGTTCACAACCATTTTTGGGAATTTCCCCTTTATCACACGAGCTTGTATTAACTGAAGCAAAGTAGGCAATATTGAAGACTACTGTAAACTAATTGTCTGTGCCCATTTGTTGAGCTTCACAGACTTATTGCCAATTGCATACAACGATGTTAGTATCAGTCGTAATCACTATGGCCCCCAAACCGTGGTTATCAGGATTTTCTTGTCAAATATGACGACGTGAAGGATAACCATTTTGACAATGTGTCGTAAAAAGAAATGCACAGGAAGCAGTGGTCACAGGCTCAACACTCAACATACAGGCCCGCTTCCGCGCCCTACCGTGCCCACCTCGTGGAAACAGGTCACCCGCTCCTGTGTCCTTGTGGAAAATGCTTTAGTAGTAGTTACCAGAGTGGATCCAGCGGAGCTAGAAAGAGGGGGCCCGATGCCAAGCTGGACAAGCCCACGTATGATGTTTTAACAGGAAAATGATAATAGACGTGGGTCCAGGGCCTGTCTAGGACCCGAGAAAAAAATTCCTCTAAAGATTCTCTCTGGTGCAAATTTAGTCCCCCAAAATTTTGCAAAAACTATTTTTTTGGTTTTTAAAAGAGGGGGCCCGGGTCCGGTGGGCCCACCTTGGATACGCGCCTGGTTACTGCCAACCTGCCTTACCTTTGTAGCATCACTTTCAAACGGTAGAGCTCCTAATACCACGTTTGGTGTTATCCTGTCAAACCATTTCCGTGATGATATCTTACTCATTAACACATTATAGAAAAGTGTTGGATAAAATAGAGTCCTTGCAACAGGCATTTTGATGAATTATTTTGTAGTTTATTTTTGTGGTGTTTCACATGCGGCTTGCAGTTCAGGTATGTATAGGCTGATCAAGAGAAAGATGTAAAACTCTGAAAAAAACAATAATTGTCTTTTTTAATGTTATTGTTAAATTTTGTGTGAATGACTTTGGTAATATTTATCATTAATGTGAAATATTACCAAAGTCATTCACACAAAATTTAACAATAACATTAAAAAAGACAATTATAGGCCTAAAAATAAATTAATAATGAAAAGTAAAACATTGGATCAAAAACTCTGTACATTCTTAGCGCCGCACCTCTAGGTAGATAACACTTCTTTTTTTTTTGGCCAAGGATATTGCACTGTCGCCTGTTTGTTTAAATCTGAAACAGTTATTGAACCATCGGCCGGTTGTTTATCTGAAAACGTTATTGAACAGTCAGCCGGTTGTTTAAATCTGAAAAGGTTATTGCACCATACTACTAGAGTTCCTCATTTGAAGTCTGTTAGAAGAGGCTACACTACGTAACTTGTACTTTACAGTACTATAGATTTAATGAAGTGTCAATTTTCTACTTAAAAAACTGTAATGCTACTGTCTAAGCTACAAATCAGCCTGCCAATATGGGTATTTTAACATACTGACCCTAACCCAAAAACTAGTTTCATTCATCCAGGACGCATATTACAATAAATGGAGGAACTCTTGTATGGCGGGACAGCTCAATGAACATTTTAAGGTATTTTGGACACCCGGCCAATGGTGCAATAACCGTCTCACATTTAAACAACCGGCTGACGGTGCAATAACCGTCTCACATTTAAACAACCGGTCGACGGTGTAATAACGGTGTCAGATTTCAACAACCGGTCGACGGTACAATAATCACTTCCATTTTTTTCCAAACTAGATTAATGAGGATTCCTTTTAAGGTTGATGTTCAATTTCTAACATAGCTTGTCAGAATATTTTTCTCAGGTTTTGTAACATAAATTACACATGGGATGGTAAGAGTGTGTTATATCTATAAATGATGGCATTGTGGTTTCCGTAATAAATCAGATGATCTTTTTGTATATCAAATTACACATTAAACAAATTTAAACTAAAATTGAAACAAGGTGGTTGTGGTGCTTTTTATTTAGTAAACATCATTTCATCTTTCTTAATAAAATCGTCTTAGCAATTTTGACTAAACAGACACAGCAATATACAATACAAAATACAAGGAATTTCAATACTATAGTCTGCTACACTACACATCACAAATTTTAAGTAAAATTATTAAGTTTTAATCCGACCTATCCGCTATCACATTCCGCCTAACCAGGACTTACAAAACAAGAGGTTGGCCCTATACTGGCCTAGTAGTACACACCACCTTTCTAAGTCCCCAGTTCCAACCTATTCTTGCCTAAACGATGCCTAGCCTAGGCCCATAGTAACCCTCCTAGTTTAGGCGGCTAGGCCGAGGCCCTACGACACGTTAAGTACACACAGGAATTAACACACACACACACACACAGGTTGTGGCTGGGGTGCTAGCCCGGAAACCCACCTTCCCCCTCGTTTATTTCAACTAGCTAGGCCTATGGAAACCATGTTAACAACTTTCCATAAATTTTTCTAGCCCAAACATTCACTAGTAAAGAAAGAGAGAATTTTTCTGAAATATACAAACCTAATTTAAATCAAAATTAAAATCAACATACCAAAACCATTACACTGTGTATGTACGTCCTCGCAACATGAAATACCCAGCCCACGTCGTCGATGACTCACACCTCACGTTTACCTCCAAACCATAGGGGTCGCACTAGACAAAACTAAAATTGTTAAAGTTAGCAATATTTTATTTATTTTTATTTTATTCAGATTCCAACCAACAGCGATGAAAACCGCCACTAACAGGTTTTGTCTAAATACAATATATAGG
>JAOTQE010107049.1:0-13481 GCA_025631205.1 Nesometra sesokonis
AAAAACGAAAAACCTGTATGTCCGAAAATAATTTTGATTTTGTTGTATGAAATGGGCCGGAGGCCAATACTCATATGGAAATAAATAAAGTTGAAAGTTGAAAGTATCCATAAATGAAAGTAAATTTAATCAAAATCTAAAGACATTTACAACATAAAATATGTGACATATATGTAAATAATTTTAAAGAATGTTAAAAATATAATAATTGTAAAACAGTTATTATTATTATTTAACTTAGATGTTTGTGACGAAGGCTGACGAAATCCATTTTACAATGTTAAGACCACCATCTAGTCGTAAATAATATATCTATTTTAGTAAAACTGTCTTCATGAAACCTAACTTTTATAAGATTGCACGGCAAAGTATAAGACGAACTGAAATTTATTTTTAGAACTACACATACGGTTTTTCTCAATATTCACTTCTTTATTCAAACAGGACATTTCACTCAAGTGGTTTGGAAAGATTCAAAAGAGTTTGGAATTGGAAAAGCCGTCTCTAACGATGGAAAAGTAATAGTTGTTGGTAACTACAGACCACCAGGAAACATGATGTCACAGTTTAAAGAAAATGTGCTCAAGGCTTAAATTTTGCATTAATATTTTATATTTCAATTTTTTAAATATAATTTCACGTTTTATTAATCTTCTAATAAGTAGTGTATGTTAATTTCAATACAATATTAATATGGTCCCTTATTTAAATATATATTTTAGCAGGAAGTTTACAGGAACATGGAACAATTATCAATAAAAAAAAACATTGGTTCACTGAATACAATAATAAAATAAATGAAGAATAACAGACAGTATTTGGCGACACAAAGAAGTTTCAGCAATCATTTAGCATTAAAATACATCTAAATAATTGTAAATAAACGCTCTACATAATTATATCATCATCATTGGTTCCTTCGTCCACAAGTTAAGTTACGCACTATTAGAGCAAGCCAAAAAGGAGGCATAAGTCGCATCGCGTTTGTCACAATGTGCAGTAAAAAATCAAACCTTCAATTTTTAATTTATTTTAAAAAGATACAGATTAAACATTACACTTTCATACTACATTAGCAATTTCCAGATATAGTTATAGTTATATAGTTATATCACTTATAAAGCGCTCGAAAACTGCTTAATAAACTATGCATTCATCGGCGCTTTACAATTTATAAAATTATTTAAAAGTAATATTAAACAAATGTGCTTTAAGTGCCGTTTTAAAGGAGTTAAGATTATCGATTTTCTTTAAGTTTTCTGGTAGGCGATTCCACAAACAAGGTCTGGGTACACTGAAAGACCTGTCAGCAAATGTGGACCGTCTGGTAAATGGAATTTGAAATGTAGCGCTGCAAGCAGATCTGGTAGTGCGGGTGGGTACTTTGAGTGTAAGGGGATCGCTAAGATAGGATGGAGCCATGCCATGAATGCACTTGAAAACGAGAATTATTAATTTGTATTCTGACCTAACAGACACTGGGAGAATATGTAACTGTTTTAATGCTTCAGTTGAACTATCATATTTTGACCAATTAAGAATAATTTTAGCAGTTAGATTTTGAATTCTCTGTAATGGGGTTAATGTGCTTTTGGGAAGATGAATAAAAAGACTATTACAGTAGTCCATATGTGAAAAAAACTAATGCATTTGCTAACTTAAGGCAAGTGGGACGGTCTAAATACTGACGAAGATTTTTTAGTTTGTACATAGCTAATGCTGCAACTTTGGCTTTTGCAGCAATGTGCTGTATCAGATTAAGGTTTTGGTCAAATACAACTCCTAAGAGCTTCACACAATCTGATCTGTTTACAACAGTATCAGCAATGACAACATTTTCGTGTGATTAATAAATCTAAATAAAAAAGGAACTAGAAATATCCTTGCTTAGTATAGTCATAAACAAAAAAAATGAGTTTTCTCAAAACTTCCTTTCTAAATGTTCAAATTGATTATTCATAACGTCGCAAGGAAACATCGCATGAAACTGATTTGTTTTGCATGTTAAATATAATAATGTGTGGTTTTATTATTTTAAAATGACACAATTGTCACACCTTTGGCTTGACCTCATATAAATAAACCGATGTTATTAACAAAAAGTATTATGATAAAACACAATAACTTTATAGTAAGGGTTCTGTTCATTCGATATTACATTAAATAAGCTAATCTAATAAATTGTAAAAATATAAGTTTATAATCAATAGTACTTTATACTTCTTACTGGTGGTTCTACAACTAGCCTATATTATATCTGCAAAAAAATATACAGTACATGAAAATGTTAACAACAAGAGTGTTGCAGCAAACTACACTTAAGAAATGTTATGTCTTTCACAATTAATGCTTATTAAGCGGATTGCTGATTACGTGATTTTATTACCCGTGCCCCACTGAAGTGGGGAGAGGTTATTGCAATGAGCCCCGTCCGTGTGTCTATCTGTCTGTCTTTCTGTCCGTCTACCTCAATTTCTCAAAAACATATTAGGCCGATATACTTCAAATTTTCAGAGAATGTCAGAATCAAACGTATCTAGATCCTTTCAAGGTTTCGTGCTATTCCACCTTACCACATGCATTCTGGATTCTAATCTATTTGATGTTGTGTCTACTGTCCTCTATTAATATTGAGACACACAATTTTGATACCAGTGTGCAATGTCAAAAGTGACTCATTCCAAAAATAGCACATTTTATTAAGATAACTGTTCTTAACCCAAAGAACAGTGTAGGCTATGTGGTTTTTTGTCCTGCTGAACATAAATCAGTCAATCATTATCACCAGTGTGCAAGAATGTTTACCCTTACCCATGTGAGCATAGGGTATTGCATTGCAATGAGCTTCTTCTACATGCCTTTCTGTCTGTCTGTGTCTCAACATCTAGGCATATATCTAAAAAAATGCGCTGATCTTTTTACTGTATATTACACTTCTGTATAAGTAAAATTGTGTCCAGGCTCAGTATTACTTTTTTTTAAATTTCAGGCTCAGAATGTTATTTTATTCTTGTTTTACATACTATTCACAGGCAACAAAACTACTACCGTATTGTATTGATATGCCTAAACTGTGCTGTATAAAGGGGTATGTCTATGTGTATGTCTGGTTCAAGGGGGAATTCATGTATTTTATTACAGCATAAGCTGGGCGGCGTGTTATGTTTCATTCCCTGATGGAACTTCTGATGATATTACTGTATATCCGATGACATTTATTGAGTAGATATTGAATTGATATAACCTTTTGAAAACTTTGTGATGAGTTTCATTTAAACCAAAACAAAAAAATCCTGTTTGAATATTTTCTAAGACTCAATTTGTTTTTATTTTGATTTCACATTTGAAGTTATTTGAGCGTCATTCTTATAAAATGTTTTCTTAGAAAAAAAAATGTGTATAAGGCATGTGGGTCATCTAAATCTGCTACTATAGCACGGTTTACAGTAACAGATATTAGACGACATGTTGGATAGAAAACCACAGGTGAGGCTGTAATCGTTTACGATTGCCTGTCTCTATTAGGAAAAAAGTTTTACAAAATCTATGAAAATGACGCCTCAATCAAGGAAAACGTTAACATCATTAAATTTCAACAATTTTATCGTTTTTAATGAGTTCTAAATCACATGATCTTCATTGTATACACAAGGAATGTTCATCGTGTCATTTTAGTATAAAAACTTCTCATGTGTGTTGTTTGAATTTCTATAGGAAAAATATATTTGTATCCTTTTATCGTCGATCGGTATTGTCCTAATAGGCCTATAAATAGGCCATTATTGTTCACCTTATTGTAATGTTCATTTATTGCAACTCTTTAAAGTACTTTAAATTGTAGTGAATTATGCTAATTTTCATACCATATTGTGCAATGATCTATTGTAAATTTTAAGAACATTATTGATGCTAATTTTGTTGATCAAATAAATTATATTAATTAGAATGTTTTAAGTTTATTGTGTTTGTTGTTTAATTGAAATTGTAATTTATGTGTTTTATTTTTAATAAGAAATGCAAGAAAATACTCACAAGGCTTAAATAGAAATTGTATACATTATTTTTGGGGGAATTTTTTTGTGCGTCCCACATTTGTTTTCATTCAATCACAATTGACGTTCCATAGTTTCATTGTCTTAAACTCAAAAGCAATCTGATAGCAACTAAATCAAATGGAAATTCTTTTAGTGATAAAAATATCTTCAACGATACCGTCAGCTTTATTCATTATTACAAGAGCACAGACTCTCCCTACTCCACCTTCAAGGCTCCATGGAAGGCAAAAAGATACAGCACACAAGAACGAATATGCAAAACAACATACCGTCAGTTATCAGGCTCATTGGTTGGGTCAAGTTGGCCTACAATTAAGATGGGAGCGATTTGCGTCACGATTTTCACGATTGATTACATGTAATTACCTCACAAGCTAATATTAAACTTTACTTTGAATTAAGGGACAAAATTTTGTCATAAGAATGATTACTAATTAGGTATCGTTTATAGACCGTAGAATTGCTCAAAATTCTGATATGGGTTGCAGTTCTATCAGAAACTCACTACAGTACATTAAAAACTCTCTGAAGCAAATTTTAAAATCTTCTGTGAGTTTTTTTTTGCATCTTGTTTTGGTAACTCACTATGGGCTCTTAAATTCGTTGCAGCAGATTTGATAGAACTCACACAGAGGGCGACAAATTCGCATGAGCTGATAAACTCTATTTTCGCCAAGATATAACCCCCTCTTCTGTGATTGGTTAAAACTCAGTAGGGATAATTTATTGTCTTACAGCAGCAAAATTGTAAATGGCATTTCAGTGGCATACACCCTATTAAAAATTAATCATTGAACTAACCGGAAATGGTATTTATTAATTTCACAATGACGTGTAGAGATGCATGTACGCATCTGAAAACACGTTAATAATAATTTGCGAGTTGTATGGCAAAGCGGTTAAGGCAGGGAACCGTGAGTTATAGCAATAACAACGGCATAGGTTTGAGGCAAGCTCGCACCATGGTTCTGGTGGTGGTTAATGGTTAAACATTTACATAGCTCAAAATACTAAAGTCTCTATGCGTTACAAAGTAAAAAGGAAAAATAATCAGAAAAAAACTAAATAGGTAAGTTTTCAAACGATGTTTGAAAACAGAAACAGAGGGTGAATGACGAATAGACAATGGTAAAGCGTTCCATAACTTAGATGCAGCAACCTTGAAGGTTCTAAGGTGGAACCTCGAGGAGCCCCTCAATAGCGATAGGGTCAGAGATGGCAGATTTAACTCTTACTAATTGTTGACGTGATGTAAGATATGATGAAAACCATGCCAAGACTTCCTGAGATACATAATTCAGAAAGCCAATTAATGAGGATACTGTGATCGATAGTATCAAAAGCGACGGACAAATCCAAGAAAACTGATAAAGTGCAATGTCCTTCGTCAAAAGCCTGCAAAATATCATTATTTACTTTTTACTTACTTATTTACTATTCTGTGCTATGCGCCGACTGGAAAGGATCAAACAAACTGTTCTCATTCATAAATTCAACAAGAGATGAGAAGACAATCTTTTCAATGACTTTCAAAAAAAAAAGATATATTGGTAATGGGCCTGTAATTTGCGAAGGAAGATGATTCTAATGTGGGTTTCTTTAAAAGAGGAGTAATCAAACCAGTCTTCAAAGTATCCGGCACCATACCAGATGAAAGAGATGAGTTGATAACACAGAGTACTAAACAAATGCAGTTAAGTTTGTAGAGAAACGTAGTGGGAAATGGGCCCAAATCACATGATATTGGTGGCATAGACTTTAGAAACATCTGTTACAGTGACCAATTTAAAGCTAAAAAATGTATTAATGTGTGGTGTAATGTTCACAGAGAGTGCATTACTTAATTCTAGTTGAGATAAAATTCTTTGACGACGTTTGATTTTATTGGTAAAATATGAATTGAAATCGTTAGCTAAGCTATGCAGGTTGGAAGAAGCTAGAAGAACCACTTCAGTCGTTCTACTTAAGAGCTTACTAGAAATCCTAAATAGAGCTCGTTTATCGCTACCTCCTCCATCGATTTTAGAATGGAGGTAAGTGGCACGGGTCTCACCAAGAGTACAGTGATAAAGATTACATTTAGTCTTCTATTGGACTAGGTCACGTTGAGCTCTGTATTTCAACCATTTCCATTCATTTCTACAGTCTTGAAACAGTCTTGGTTTTAAGAGTGGCTAGTTTACCTCTAAGTGATTTGAGACTCTACTGTTTAAGGCGCTATATAAATCGAAACACATTACACATAATGGTTAACAATCGAATTCATATAAATTTACTGTAAATATCTTAATAATATTAACGCATTTCTACTACAAATAACGGTAAAACATTTTATTTAAGTTAGAAAACACAGAGTACCTGCAATTGTAAAGCAATTAATAATTATCAAATAAGATAATACTTAAATACAGAGTGTCGCCATATATGACCAGTCATTACCTGAAGGGGGTCTCGGTCTACTAATACGTACCGTATTAAATATACATTAAGGTAAGTGGAATGTTTAAGTAAGTTGAATACGACATTCATCTTGTTTTAAAGGTATAAACGTTACTAATAGTAAGACTTGCCTTCAATAAAAATAATAATTCGATTTTTATATAGCGCCTTACACAAAACAGTCTCAAGGCGCTGTGGACCAGATGGTAAACGTTCAACATTGACTTTCTACGCCCCTAAGGGTCCCGTCGTGTCCTGCTGCCCAAAAAAGGAGCGCTACATTCTTTTGTCCACAGCAGGGGATGTATGGACCAGTACACCGGGGTAACCCCCTACTCATCTCGAAAGATGTACTGAGTTCTTTATAGTGCACACGAGCCGTTTGTGTACACTGGGCCTACGGTTTAGACTTGTTCCACCACCAGAACCATGGTGCGAGCGGGCCTCAAACACGTGCTGTTATTTATGCATGGTTCACGGTTCCCCTGCCTTAACCGCTCGGCCATACAACTCAACTTATGCTGAATATGTACCTGAAGCTGTAGCTTGATAGCTAATGTTTGCCTTCCAATAAAATTAGTGAGGTTTTGCAAATTTACGAAATACGAAAACAAAAACGGATACGTCACACTTCCATATTTGAAAGTTGTTAAATGTGTTAAAAAGATCAAACTTTCCACCTAAGAATCGTTGATGATTGTCTTAAGATATTCACCAACTGTGATATTCAATATGTTCTATTCAAACGTTGCAAAAATTTATGACGTATCCGTTTTCGTTTTCGCATTTCGTAAAAATGCGAAATCTCATCATTGTTAAAGTCATCAAAATATATTACCAAAAGGAGTGTTACCGTATTAGGTATTAATTATTATCCAAGTCCACTCTGGGTTAACAGAATGCTGGTGGCGGTACCTCATAGCCCCCCAGAACCTGACTGGGTGATCAACAGAGGTGTCAGTTAATTGTTGTTTTAAAAAATATAAAAAAAGGTTAAAAAATCAATAATAATAACGGTACCGCTACCTTTATGGATACCAGCAACGGTATTACTTAGAGCTATACTTAAGAGCTTTATTATAGGGCCATTATCATTTTACCCCATATATCATAAGGAACAAGAAAGAATTTCAATGTCATTTTACATCGAAAATTTATATATAATATATAGACATATTGTATCATTTTTTATACGATTTGAAATGAGAATGAAATAAAAGTGGGTGAAATCTCCACAAAAGAGAGAAAAAAAAGAGTGTTATTAAGTGTATTTTTGCCCTGCTGATAAGTTATAGAATGGAAAACTTTGCGAATGACTTCAGAATTTCTGTTTGGTATGATTGTGATTTTCCTGTGAGCACCATCACCCGTAATACACATTTTACAACAGGTATAAGCGACGTTCATAAACGCGGTAGTCCTGTAATACCTGCTAGCGAGGGATGTACTATTGGAAATCGACGTACCTCAGGAAAATAGTGATTCTTCAGGTTTTGAATTAGGTAAAATAACGTTACAATATCCTTAATTACTTTTTATTTACTCATATTATAGATCTAGAGATTACAAAACAAATAAAGATGTTTACAGAGGAAGAACTAACAAAGTTTCAAAAAGAGGCCCTGGATGCCCACAATGAATGCCGATATAAACATATCAGAACGCCAAACCTTAAATTATCAGAGGATCTAAACAAGATTGCCCAGGCCTACGCAGAAGAACTGGCAAAGACAGACACTGTCTCCCATAGTAGAAAACAAGGTCTCGGAGAGAATATTGCAATGTATTTCGGGAGTGTTCACTTCAATGGTAGGTAAAAGTTATGTACAAATTATTGTTTTAATTATAGAGGCGTTTTTAAATTAATTAATAATAAGTTAATCAACTTAAATAGTTGTACGGAATTATTTTACGGCCCTTTTTAACATTACGTTCTATCCACTAATTCAGAGATATTTAAATTTAAAAAAAAAATAGGTTAACTTCAATGTGAGCAAGTTAAGGCCCAACAACAATTTTTATGACTTTTGTTAAATTTTCAGGAGTTTGTATAGGCCTATCAAAAACGAGTGTTTTATAGATAATTTAAATTTTCTAGTTACGCAATTGTTAATATTCAGTGGCATTCTTCTAGACACTATTCCATGTAAATACAAGATTACATAACATTTGTAGTATTTATAACATATTTTATAGATTTTAGTTGTTTTATTGTGACTTTGTTTAACCTCTAATGTCTATCAAATTTATCAGATTATTTTTCTGGTGATATTTATAGGTAATATATTTATCAAAACACTTTTACTAATTATTTAATTTTCCTTAGTTACGCATATCAACGGGGTTACCATAGGAACAATATAGATAAAATTTGAGATATTGATGGTCACATTTGTATGCTAAGTTATAAAATCTCAAAATAAAAATTGGTAGACAGTGAAGTGGATTATTGTCATATTTGCATTTGACCTCATTTTACCTAAATTGACCTTTAGGAATGATCAGATTTGTTGTGGCTCTTGGCTAATAGCAGAAGTCAAAATTGTATAACAACAGCAAAATTCAACAACAATAGAATTTTCTTTCAAATTAAACCATAAAAAGTAGAATTTTGCTACGTTTCGGTTACTGGCCTCGGAACCTTGTTCTTGCAAGTGACGTGTGGATCTGGCGTCGTCACAGTTCGTGCCTCGGTGTTGTCTAGCGCCACCAATTTTTTTCAGCTTTTCACTGGTGTCCCCCGCTGGGTGTATCTTGGGTCCAGCTGATTAACAAGTTGTCATACATGTGACTTAGTTTATGGCCTCCTTGGTCTCGGTTTAGGTTATTATTTGTGATTCTTTTATCCAAATGGACTCCTTTATTTTCCTTACTCTGGTTTTCCCTGTCTAAAATGTTGACGTTTTCAAAGTTTGAAATGTAGTTCTCCTTTATAATGTGATCAGTAATAGCCGATTTATATATAATGTCTGATTGGGATTGACGGGCACTTCTTATTCGTACTTCTGAGTTGTTTTTTTCTACATCTGTTTTATGTTCATTTATTCTGGTGTTTAGTGTTCTACCTGTTTCTCCTACGTATACTTTATCACAGTTATGACAACTGACTTTGTACACTACAACACATTGCCGGTCTTTTGGGATTTTGTCCTTAGGATGTACAAGACTTTCTCTGCATTTGTTCTTTGGAATGACATATGAATTGATGTTGTGTTATTTGAATACGCGTCTAAGTCTCTCCGTCAAGCCTGTCACATATGGTATGCCTACACTGGTTTTTATTTTCTTTTTCGTCTTTGTTCTTTGAACTTGAACTTTCGTTGCCTTTTTTGTTTCCTTCTTGTTTTTTACTTTTTTGAAACTCCAGTCACGATATCCACATCTGGATAAGGTTTTCTTTATAATTATGATCCATTTCTTGTTCTTTATCTTCATCAGTAGAGACTATCGACTCGCATCTAACTAATAAGGTGTTTATAACGCTCAATTTATGTTCTAGCGGGTGATTTGAGATAAAGTGTAAGTATTGGTCTGTGTTGGCTAGACTTTCTATACGAGTGTGTTTATGTTCCCATTGTCCTATATGGTGATAAGGGTATCAAGAAATGGTATGGTATTGTTTTGCATACTTTCCTTTGTAAATTTTATTTGTCTTGTTTGGTCACTAGTATTCAGGTGATGTAATAATGTATTTTCAGTTCCTATGGGGATAGCAGCAATAATGTCATCTACGTATCTGCGCCAGAAGATGGGTTTAATTTCCGGGGTGGCTGTGTTGTTCGCCCTTTGTTCTAGGCATTTCATGAAGATATTAGCCATAATGGGACTAACGGGGCTTCCCATCGCCATTCCTTCCTTTTGTTTGTATATGTCTCCATTAAATGTGAAGTAAGTGGTGTTGAGGACGAGGCTTAACAGTTTTATTATGTCTTTGACTTCGAATTTTGTTTTAAGTTGCTTCTGTGTTCGTTCCAGTATTTGTGGTTCTTTTTCTTCGTCTCTCTGTGATATCTCAATTGTTTGTTTAATTGTCGTTTTGGTAAACAATGAGACGAAATCATATGAGACTAGCGTATATTTTTTTTTATCAAAAGTGACAGTTTTGAGGTCCTTGGCAAGTTGTTTTGAATTTTTCATGTAGAATTCTGTGTTGCCCACCATGGGTGAGAATAATTGTGAGAGAAATGTTGATGTTTCATAATATATTGTGTTGACGTTGTCCACAATGGGTCGTACAGGATTGTTCTCCTTGTGTATCTTATGGATGCAGTATAGCCGAGGTGTTATTTCTGTAGTTGGAAAGAGCTTGGATTTCCATTGATAAGATATTTACCGAGGCCAGTAACCGAAGCAAAAGTAAGTCTACATTTTATGGTTTAATTTGAAAAAAAAATTCTATAATATATTTAAAACCAGATGAAATTTTTCGAGAAGGAAATTATCACAGGAACATTCAACCAATCAAAAACAAAGACTAACAAATAAAAGTCACTGAACTGCTTGTTCTATTATTATTAAACCGTTTAGACTATCAAATATTCAAATGATAATTACGTTATTGTTTTACAGGTGGGCAGATAACTCGGCAGTGGTATGATGAAATAAAAAATTACGATTTTGACAGTACTAGATTCCAACCTAATACAGGTAGGTTAAATGGATATAGTGGACGCTACTTCAATCAAAGTAAAATTGAATAATTAGAACATAAGTTTGACAGTCGATTTATCTTCCGCAAAAAGAAAATGAGACAATATTAAAACAAGGGAACATTTATCATTATAGTACCGTACTCAAATCTCGAGAATGATGTTATTTAAGAACTTCCAAGTTATGAGTCCATTGAAGGGGCATTTTATAGACACTAGAATATTAAAATTCTAATCACACTTATCAAAAAAAAATCCATATTGTTATAGATTGAAATGTACAGGAAACACCAAAGTCATATTGAAAAGGAAAACGTAGGCCTAGATGTTTTAATCAGCCGATGGAAGTCGAAAATCTTTTGGTCTAATTTGAAAAAAATGGACAATACTTTATATCAAGGAAAAGTTAAATTATTATTAATTTAACTGTTCCCTGCTTTATATTGTTTTATCTTATTCTTCTAGGCTACTTCTCCCAGGTAGTATGGGCAGGAACTACAGAGATGGGAATCGGCAAAGCGGTTTCAGGAAGTGGTAAGGTTATGATTGTAGCCAACTATCAACCACAGGGTAACATCCTTAGACAATTTCAAGACAACGTGCTACCGCTTAAGTAGTAAACATGAAGCGTAAAATAGTAGAAGGAGGAGTAGAAGACGAGTTCAAATTTCTAATAATGTTGTTCCGTATCCCTTTTAGGGTATGCGATTTTAGATAATTATAAGTATGTATCTGGGTTTGTCTATTGTTAATTTCTTTTTTTTTAATGGTGAAACTGTTCTTTGTGTCACATCTATTAGTGAGTTTTTTGCAACAGGGAGTAATGCTGCTGTTTGTTGGAAGTGTGAAGCTAGGATTGAACCCGGGAACTGTGGATTGAAACGGAAGCATGCTCAGGGGCGGATTTAATGAGGGGGGGGGGCTTTCGGTCAGGCCTCCCCTTTCAAAAATTAAAATATATCAATATTATTAGCATTGTCTAAAACGAAAATATTCAGCAATCACAAGACAAAATGTGATCCCTTAACACGACCCAGAGGCCATTTTCGGAAAACTAAAATCAAACATTCCCCGGGGAGCATGCCCTGAACCCATAAAACTTTTACACATTACCGGCCCACTTCCGCCCCCCACCTTTTCCAAAAGTCTGCATCCATCCCTGATGCTAACTATCACATGCATGCCCTAGTTTGAATTGAGAACGGGTGATCAATTTATTGTAGCCATGTTAATAATACTTGAGTTATCGATAATATTAATTTAATTTATCTTTATTTATGGGTTAAAAAAATAATATTGTAATCAAGCATCATTCTGAACTAACCGATTTTGATAGGTTTTATTGCCAACGTTATTATGCATTTATTTCAATCATATAATTTAAGTACTTCAAGTTGTAGTGAATTATAAAAGCTATTTTTTATATATATTACCCTATTATACAATGACTTATGTAAATTTTGATATATACTTGATTATTATTAATGTTAATGCTATTGATCAAATAAACAATATTAACTAGCATATTTAGATTTTGTTTAGAATATTTGTGTTCGTTTATAGTTTTATGATAATTTGAAATTGTTCATTTCATGTATAATCACAAACAACAAGCAAGACTTTTTACTTGTAATGTACAAAATTAAATGTTTACTTACAAACTAAGTCAGTAAAAATAATACGATTAACTGCTAGAGCTTTTATTTTTTTAGAAATTTACTTGTTTATTTTTTTAAAAATAATAAACATATTCAATTACCTCCGTACTTTTTCACTTTTATTCTCGAGTAGAAAACAGTTAAAAATCATGGTACTCTTTTAGGTCAGGCGTAATAGAGTTGATAATAAAGTTAATAATCTTCCGTTGCTAAGGTAGCAGACCGTAGATCGTATCCGCGCGGACGTCACCCGTGCTCCATTGTAAGTGCTGTCTTTGCACACGGCACGCTCATCACACATTAGCTCGCCGTTGGATACTATATTTTTACTCTTCACCGAGGAATACAGATTCATACGCTTTATTTTTTAGGATCCATCCAAAAATCAAATTCTATTCTTCTTTTTCATGTTTTAATTTATTGAAATAATGGAATGACATAAACATGGGCGGGGTCAGTATTATATTTATAAATTTTAATAACATTAAATTTGTGAAAATTTCAATTGTTGTTGACATAACGTCACCGTCACCACGAAGAGGCACAAACTTCAATATCACGTAAATCAACATTTCGAGAAAAACGCGTTTAAAGTGGAGTACGTACACAAACATGTATTTCGGTATTATTATTTCAAAATAGTTGAATATATTTTACATAATACTAAAGCTAAAGGAATG
>JAOTQE010107060.1:0-10023 GCA_025631205.1 Nesometra sesokonis
TATATATATACATATATTCAGCAGGAAATGTTTAAAATTTTTTAGTCCATAGTTTATATCTGGACTAAAGTTGAAGGCACATTGAGAATACCAGTTGCGGTTAGTCCAGTATCCTCAACTAAAATTTGTCTGCTTTCGGGAATATGATTGTATTGTGTCATAAGAAGGAAATATACTATATACAACTTTACAAATATGTTTTTTCTAAAATACAATCTTTTTAAACGTTTTTCCCACAGTACTAAGTTTAAGTGACCTGCTTACATCATCAAGTTCCAGCTCCAATGACAAAGAAAAGATCATCAAAATATCGTAAGGACAGATTTCTATTTGTCAATTTTGAATTAAGCATTTTATGAACAATTTTTAACCTAAAGTGACTGTCATATGAGAGTGGTTATTAATGACAACTGATGAGAATGTTTTGGTGTCTTGTCATGCTGTTGACATTTTAAAATTGTTTATTGCTTGTCACATTTATAGATACATATCGAGACTCACTCATGCCAGTTGCTTGTGCACCTGAGCAACGCACTTTACTCACATACTCTCATCCGCTTCACGCTACAGAAACTGGAAATAAGCTCCAGCCCTCTAAGTCTTCAAGCATGGACAATGGATTTACTTTTACATTTATAGTGTGTCACATTCAAGAGTGAGTTTTCTCACAACTTACGGGATGAGATCTACATCATGCTTTCTAAACCAAGTCTCATGTGTCACATCTCACAGCGAGTGTCTTGCAACTTACAGGATGAGAACTACATCATGCCTTCTAAACCAAGTCTCATTATAAGGCTTAGAGAGTTTCACATCTCACAGCAAGTTTTCTCACAACTTACAGGATGAGATCTACATCATGCTTTCTACACCAAGTCTCATTATGAGGCTTAGGGAGTGGTGTTATTAGGTTGTGGAAAGGACCTAATGTGTAGCTAGGTTCAAACTAAGGATCTGGTTAAAATGTTAAAGGGATGGCTTAAAAGGTAAAGGTCACAATCAACAAAAAACCCTACTATATACTATATACTACTGTAAATATACAAAATTCTTATTTAAATGTATTGTGTGTTAGTGGGATTGGTTCAGTGGTAGGTGTACTGGTTTTCGACCCAGCAGCCCTATTGTGGCTAATGCATAGTTGTACCATATGAATTATTTATTCTATGTTCTTTTCCTAGCCTTGTAAATGCAAATGATACAGACTTCCATGCTATGCATGAGGCACTCATAACACCTGGTAAAGTCAAGAACTTGCCAACTAGTACAACAAATTTAGGTAAGTAATGTAATGTAATGTAGTTCGTAGTAGAGTCTCAAGGCGCTGTGGACCAGATGTTGCACATTCATATGACTTTCTTCACCCTTAAGGGTCAAATAATCCTGCTGTCTGATACAGGCACTCATTCATCTGTCCACGGCAGGGGATGTATGGACCAGGAGTACACCGGGTAACCTCCTAATCATCTCGAAAGATGTACTGGGTTCTTTATAGTGCACATGAGCCGTTGTGTACACTGGGCCTACGGTTTATAGTTCTTATCCGAGAAGACTTGTTCCACCACCAGAACCTTGGTGCGAGTGGGCCTTGAACCCATGCTTTTATTATTGCGATGGCTCACGGTTACCCTACCCTAACAACTCGCACAAAGTATATATATATATAAAATGTTGAATGCCTTTTGAGGTGGATACTGAAAAATATTGTATGAGTTGTGGCAAAATATTGAACAAGTCAGGTACAATAGTCAGTATTCCCCAAAAATAATTATTCAATATTATAATTATCAGTTAAATAATTTACTTGCAAGTTCAGATTTATCAGAGCTAGGCCTAGAATAGTAAGCCTTTGGCCTACATCCAAAGACAGTTCTGTGCACATCACAGTGGCTAACACCAGTTTAGCCAACTGGGCTAATGTCAGTCTCATACAAAGACTGCACAATTAACTTGTATTTCGACCCTCCAGCAAAACATGAGAGTGGTGATGTATTCCAACCAGGGACCTACACTCATGCTAAGTCAATTTTTTCTTGGCCAAACTGGCAAAATGTTGCCAATGACTTTTAGCTAAATTATAACATTTTTAGCCTAGTTGTTTTCTAAAATTGATGAAAACTGATAAAAATGGTCTCAAAATGGTAATTTTTGTGAATTTTCATTTGGCCAATTTGGAGAAAGAGGTCATTTTTGTTTTAACCATATAAGAATTCTAAACACCATTGGGGACTTGGCAAATGATTTGAGTGAGCATAGGGGACCTAATGTCTCCCCCATTCACTACACAAGACATGGTTTCAACACCAGTTTATCTGACTGAGCTAAATACCACTCTCAGTTTTGAGAGAACATTAATTGATTGCTTGTACTGAATTTGAAACGTGACAGGCAGGCATCTTGACCCCTGCTGATAAACGCCAAAATTTTCTATATTTTTGTACAATGATTTTTAATCACTGTATATTCTGGTTTGCCGTTCCATTTTTTTCTTTTCTTTTCTTTTTTTCTATCTATTGTTTATTTTTTGGTTTTGAATTCTAATATTAATGGTAATGTTATAATAATCTAGGCTTAATATTTAACACTACTAGATTTAACTACAATCACTATCAATCATTAATAAAATTCTTAACGGTGAAATATTTTAATAATGATTAATAATACAGTATACATTGTTCCACTATCTTTAACATTTTTCAATCTATGTATCCACTCAAGTCGAAGTTAAGTCTGGTCTCGGGGCCACTCTATCACCACCATTAGATAGACTTTCTTCATCAGTACTTTTACGAATGGAATGTCTTGATGTGGAACCGGAACGCTGTTGTCAAGACCCAGTACCGTTCGTTTATCGTTCGGGAAATCTCTTACACTGGAGAACATTAATTGATTGCTTGTCATCATTTTAGGTGTGATAGTAGAGATGAGGATGCTTCATGGTGAACTAGAACAACTTAAGATCGAGAAGCCACTGTTGTTTAAACACAATGTGTCAATTACAAGAAAACTAGGATTTGCAGATGTCATCATGCCAGGTATGAATACTATCAAATTATTTGAGTTAAGTTTTTTTTTTTGTCTTAACCCATTCTCTACCAAGGACAAGTTAATTCATTTTTCTGGTTCTCACACAATCTGACTTGGACAAGTTATCTTGTAATTACTGGTGTCAGATTATTGTGTATACTGCCAGCTATAACATGGTTGGTGAACTGCTCACTTTTTGTATAGCAACCAATTCAGTTCAATGATAATAACCACCTCTGTTGAAGTGATATATTAGGCTTTAATTTTCAGTCTAGATGCAAATATTATAGCACACTCTACTTTTTCCAATTGGAACAATCAAAAAGTTATGGTAGTCAATGTGTTGATAAAGAAAACAATTTTTTGTTTGCAGTCAGTCATTCACTATATACACAGTCGTCTATTCTTGAATAGGGATCATTGCTAGTTGAGAAGAAACAATTTTATAAGTTGTCTATCATATGCCATAGAATATGTTTTTTATTCACCATTTAAATGAATTTATGTTGAAAATTACAGTAAACTTTTGTTTATTAGTATACACCGGCACTGGGTTTTCTTTGTTCAACAGTTTAGTTGTTGGTATCAATACACTGTTTCCAATCTCACCACACACAGATTTTGCTTTTGTACTGTTTCTATAATAGATGCTAATAATATCAATGAGGCTTGACAAACTTTGTGTTGCCCAACCATGAAAAATGATGGTAGACATTTTTATTTTGTACTTTCATATTCTCCAACTTTTTAACAACATAATTTTATCCCGACAATTGAAAAAAAAACAAATAAAACCAACAACTTGAAAATCATTGTATTTTTTAGGCATTTTAAAAAGGTATTTACATTTATATTTTCCAACTTCCTGGCTAGAACCAATATAATCCTAGCATTTGTTAGAAATGCATAACATTATCCAAAAAATGGTAAGATATGCATAAAGCTATCCCATAATTATGCCTAAAAATATTGTGTTTCTGAAACCTAAAAATCATGAAATTCGGGGTCAAAAATATACAGAAAAATTGAGTATTAAGAATTTTGTTCCAAAAAGTATTAAAACAAGAGGTTCCATAGAAAAATATATTCTGACCATCTAACTCAACTAAGATTAAAAAAAAGGATTTTGTTCTTGGGCAGTACAAACAATTTTGTTAAGCCTTGTGAGAATGGCTGATAGATTTTCATTCTTTTTCATAGATATAATATCACTTTTATTTAGAAATTCACTATTGTAATTTATCAAGGCCAAGCTTAAGGGCCAAATTGCAACTTAAGATTACTTTATGTCTAGTAGAGTCTACTAGAGTCAGCTACTATTGCAGCACCAACCAACACTTAACTACTATTTATGTTCTACTGACGCTTTATAACTAAGTCTTATTATGAGACTTAAGGAGTGGAGCATTAAGGTTTTGTACCCAGGACACTGGGGTGGAAGGTAAGCGTCTTAACCACCAAGCTACAGCTCTACTCCAAATGCAAGAATTCCTTGAATTACAACCACAAAGAATAGCTTGCTTTCACTGACTAACAATGAACATCTTCAGTACAATTTTGGCTTGTTGCTACTTCTTCAACTCCATTCCCAGTGTTTTGTGACAGGTGCCGCCAATAGTTAGTTGAATAGTTGTCATGCAACAACCATCTTATTGGTATGCATAAAATTTAAAATATTATAGGTGTCTGTCACAAACTGTGACAGAATGTTGAAGAAAAGCCCAAGTCGTACTGACAATGCTGATTGTTAGTGAAACTGTTTACTCACGTGTAAGGTATTCTTTGTGGTTTTAAACTAAAGAATTCTTGTTAGCATAATTTAATTTATTTTATTTTTACAATTTATTTCTATAATGTTATATACTTGATTAATATGGTACTTGTTGCTCTGTAATTTTTTCGTTACCTCAGGAGATTTACGTAATGATCTTTATGTTACGCTTGGCCGGGCACTATTTGACCGTGGTGGAAAGAGTGCCGGCAAAAATGTGGAGATCACAGTATGTGTGATCGACCGAAGTAACCTGCGAAAAATGGTACGTGCCACTTCTGGCTGATATTAGTTATTTATTTGATTAACATTTCATCCTCTCACATGTCGTCATTTTTACAGGTGACGTTCGCAACGACGTATATGTTCATCTTAGTAGCGCGGATTTCGAGAAAGACCATAACAAAGTGGAAATAATCGTGCATGTACTGATAGACACACATATTGTGGTTTGTTGCATTTTTACTATTTAATATCTGTTGTTATGGAAATGCTCACAGCCCAGTAACTTTTACCTGTTGTGAAAAATGCCTTGCTTTTTGGGATTGTTTTGAATTTTTGTTATGGTTGATTTTCATTGTCGGTAACATAATGGAAATCTGGCGTTAAACTTGTTTAGTTTGGCTGTGTTTATGTTATGCATAATTGGCTATGTTTGTTAACCTGAATGCTTTTGATTTTACTAACTTTAGAGCTTGCAGAATTGTGAAATATATACTCACCAATCAGGCAACCTATTTCTAAGTCTTGTTGGATTGCCTGAAACCATTTCCACTTGTCCTCTTATTATTATATCTGAGGTCTCACCATAAAATGTGTCTTGTGGTAGGAAAATTAAAAATTGAGTTATTGGTACTTTCAAATAGAACATAATATACTAGTAACCTGTAATCTATACTTTAATTAACAGGAACACAGGATTATTCTATGATATTCATTGTACAAGTGGACCATAATGTATGGCCATTATAAAGTTTTAATGTGTGGAAACATGGTTTTGAGAAAAGCGATGAAAACATTATAAATCTTAGAAAATCTGCTTGAAGGACACTTTCTTGCATGAAAACAGACCTAAACGTTATGTTATAATGAAATACCAGTACCATAGTAGTTATAATTGATTGAAAATAAAACTTTTCAAAAATTTGAATTAAGACATATTTTGATGATTATCTCAATTTGATCGCACCTACATTGCATTTCATTTTCTTCTGAGACCTCACATAATATTTTCAAATAATGTAAAAACATTGCAGGTTGCAGACATATGTAACTGTTACTTGTTGGGCAGCAAGTTACACAATTATTGTTGCCCCCATGCATATTTTTGGTTGCCACGATATGTTGAACAAATGATTCTGCAAGCCCTATAATTTTGCATGACTGTTGAAGAAGTATTTGTATCTTCAATTAATATTTCAACAACATTGTACAGATTGTAATAATGTTTATCAATTCTAATTTGCAGCATGGCTGGGGATCTTCGTAATTGATTAACACATTGTTATATGTTTTATCTTAAAAATCAAACAATAAATAAGCAAAACTTAGCAAATAATGTTTTATTTTTCATATACCATTGATACAATAAAATGTGACTATATTCTGAGGTTTGATTTTTGTTTTTGCTGTGAAACCTTCACAAGATAAATTTATATCAAAATCTAATATTCGGCAATTACAACTGGCTACACTTTAGTTGATTTAAACATGTAATATATGTAATTTGACACAAACATTTTATGGATGAATTATGGAGCGAATCTCCGAATTGAGCAACAAGTTTTTTCTACTCAAAGCAGTCTCCTAGTACCTATAGAGATAGAAATATTTAAAAACTCATGAAATGCATCTGTGACACTAACAGATCTCAACTTTATACTTGGATATCAGTTGACTTGTAACCTCATACATTTTAAGGTTCCTGTTTCAGTGACTCTGTTATAGTATTATGGGCATTCTTTATTTTCCCTCATAATTTGTATATTTTAGTAAACTTGCATATTAAAAATATAACATGTTTTTCTAATTTTCTTTATAGAGTTCACATATTATGATAAAAATAATCATTTTAGTTGTATTTAAGCATATATATGAAAAACATTGGTTTGCTCTATACTAAATTCAAATTGCTAATGTCAACTGAGATAACATTTATGATGTCACTTTTAAAACTCTGCCAGATGCCATACTTTTACCACAAAGTACTCAATTCCATCATTCTTTTTAGTTAATCTGCTGGACTATGCTAATGGTGGTTTGTGAAGTTGGCACACCAACCAACTACTGTGTTATAGATGAACATCACAATATGTTGCTATATTAACTGTCTTTATTTTATTATTATTCCTATTTTTATGTATGTTTTAAGTTTAATAAAAAATATGTTTGCTATTCAGTATTTGCTTATTATTTAAAAAATCTGTTGTTTTGTAACTGTCTTTTAATTTACTTGCCTTTGTGATTATTATAATGTGCTTAACCTTTTAAGGTCCAGACACATGTCCCATATGGGCTAATTAACTGTCCCAGGTGGCCAGGCCCCTATACAGTATGGGCTGCACTTTTCTCTATTTTTAGAAATGCTGCCCTCCATTTAGTGATTAATTTGGGGGAATTCCCAATTGTTGAGGTAGTAAAATGTAATAGAGTTGAATAGGCAGTGATGCATTGAATTACCATAGCCGATGACAGCAGTAGAGATAAAAGTTTACAAAGAACCCAAGGGTCTGTCCATCTGGGACAAAACACTCGGGACCTCAAAGGTTTAAGCGTAAAGTCATAACAATTTATTATATAACCATAATTAATGTGCAGTTTCTATCATACCATAGTATATAATAATATTATTAATACCATATCATTTACTAGTAATTACCTTATTAATTCAATAATAATAATAATAATTATTATTATTATTATTATTATTATTATTATTTATCAGCTAGTTTATCATTATACCTTATAAATTAATGATTTAGCCTAAGAAAACATCTTTTTGTTGCCCAAACTCAATGGATCCAAAGTTTCGAAAGGCAGCATTAGCTTTTAATTTTTATTTCATGATTTTGTGGCTCAATATATAAATTTTCTCCCAAAATTTGAGTTTTCAAATAAAAAGACTATAGTGATAAAAAACAAATCAAATTGCAGACAATGCAGTAAAAGTGTGTCTATTAAAAAGGAAAACAAAAATTCCTGGGCAACCAACCCAAATTTTATATAGTGTTTTGGCAATACAAAAGATTTTTTTAGGCTTTTTGGGTGTTTTATAGTATAATGTGAGATCTTAAAGCAGTTTTTGTATCAACTATAAAATATTTCTTTCCAACATATATTATCGAAAAATTACTTTTTTTTTAAAAATTCTTCTGATAATTATTTATTTTATCAAATTGTATACACTATTTAATTTTATCATTTTTTTATGAAGATTTTAACATAGTAATTACTATTTTGCAGCCATGCATTTGTCTTGGTGATGGTACAAAACCAGTTGAAGAATACAAATCCGTCATCTACCGCCATACAAACCAACCACGCTGGAATGAAATAATCAAGCTGATGATCCCTATAGATAAATTCAATGATACACACATTCGCTTTGAATTCAGGCATTGTTCAGGTATGGTATTATATCTATGATGACCAGAAACACAAATTAAGGCCTTGAGGTAGTAACGGAAAATTATTATTAAATTATGCTATTTTAACTGGTTTAATATTATAGTATTGAACCGCAGGCAAGTAATATCCAACCCCCCGGATCACTGTCACCTGAGAAGTCAAATGTACGTACATAGCAGACAAAATTGGGACGTGAATAATGGAAAAGGCACTACTTGGCTAGAATCACCGGTTTAGGAGTTTTAAAGTCGCTGTTTTGCATTGACAATGATTGATTATGAAGAATTACTTATTAATAAATATGTATGTTAACTGCCTATGGTGTACTCGGTCTAACATGAACTTATGTGATAAATGTTTGTATGTTATCTAGAAGGTAGTGGTAGACTGAGGCCACCACGGTGCATCACTGATTGATATTAGCACTCTCCCTCTCCAGATGTATAAGGAATTATGACGAAATTAAACAGATTAAAGTTTATGAAATGTATCTTATATATTTTTTACATTATGCAGTAAAAGAACTTCTCAGTACTGGGTATATTGTATAACTAGCTTTGACATACCTGCCAACATTTGTACTCTCGAAAGCGGTAGGCCGTCTCGTCGTCGTGGAGCCACATCAGCGTCCTTGCTTTACCCGATTTGCTTCGATGAGCAATACCAAAAACAAAAAACAGGTCATTTTGCCCCGATTCCCGTTGATGCGAGTATTTACACTGAAAATGCTCACTTTTAGTGACATTTCACTGCGTATTCTCGTGTTTTTTGTTGTCTTTGATGTTTTTCATTGTCTATACTTTTATTTTGGTCTTGAATTTCAAAAAGCGGTAGGATTTCCCTGTTAAAGCGGCAGGTGGTAGGAAGGTCGAAAAAGCGGTAGCCTACCGCCAAAATCGATGGGGTTGGCAGGTATGCTTTGAGCCCTCATTGGATGGGAAAGTATTTTAATGATAAAATAATAACAACAATTAAATGTACAGTATCTCTTTTATAGGGACAAGAACTAACAATATGAGACGACTTTTTGGAATGTCATTTGTTAAATTGATGAAAGGTGATGGAACAACATTACATGATGGGGAACATGAACTCTTTGTTTACACTGTGAGTCGTAATACTTCAAGTACATGTTTTTTATTATTGTATATTCACATAAAATTCTTTTCAGGCTACACCCTCTAGTATTAGTCTCAAATACCATTGTAGAATATATGTTTTTGTCATGTTTTGGGGGTTTCTCTCTTAGTTTTGGGATTTGTTTCATTTTGGGTGTTTTTTGTTTGTTTGTTTTGTCTTTTCTGTTTTCTTTTTAAATAATAATTACCAAGTTGTAAGTTTAACATTTTTTGTCCTAAATAAATAATGAGGCCTTAGAAATAATAGCTTTGACCAAAAACATTGGTTTTTCTCTTTGATTTGTTAGTTTAACAGTGTTGGGGTTATAACCATAACAACTTGGTTTCATTTTAGATAAGTAATGAGGGCTTAGAAATAATAGCTTTAACCAAAAACATTGGGTTTTCTCTTTGATTTGTTAGTTTAACAGTGTTGGGGTTATAACCATAACAACTTGGTTTCATTTTAGATAAGTAATG
>JAOTQE010107071.1:0-13480 GCA_025631205.1 Nesometra sesokonis
CATTTTTCAGTGTAAAAATGTTATTAAACAATTTTTAAATACACTAATTTTTATTCTCAAGTTCTTAACTTTGATGCCACTTTGATATGAGCAAGTTAATTTCAAAATTAATGTAATTGATTTTTTGGTCATTTTCAAGTGACACTACATTTTAATCTGCAATTTTCCCAAGTTATAATGGTCCAATTATTGGTTTGACCATATGACATGATATTTAGATTGTTTTAATGTTGTAAGCATGTTATGGTTAATATTAGTATGTAATATAAATCCACCTTTTATAGAAAATAAATTACTTTTGATCATATTTCAACACCGTCTTTGGTTGCCTAAAACTGGGCGAAAATGTAAAAATGCGAAAGGCCAAACTGCTGATTTTTCAAAACGCCATACAACACCACTAAAACGCACGCGTGCAATTCTCAATGAAAAGAGCCTAGACCTATATCTGGTTTTGGTTCATTATTCCTCAGTGCACATGAAAAGAGCGAAGTGAGGAGGATGTGCCAACTGTGTACATGGTAAGGGTCATACGACATAAGACACCGATGAATTTGACCTCTCTGTATTTTAAAGTATTTAATGTTATTGGTTTTTATGGTTAAATTAAAACAACATTGTAACAACATTTGAACAGAAAGATCAATGATAACTGGATTATTTGAAGGACATGTTACAACATATAACCATTTTCAAATGCGTGTCATGATCTTTGATAGGCTGTTTAATGTCTGTCGGTCATCGCAGACGTCACCTAGCCAGGGTCTGTCGGTCCGTTTGGTGCTCGGTCCCCATTTCGTTTAATCTGCAATTTCTTCAAGTTATAATATGCCATTGCATGGTTTTAACTGCGCATGTGCGTGACTAAGGTTAAATCATACAAACGTCCAACCAACCAATCGCAAGACATAGTTCTGCATCTTTGTATTATTTGACCTTGCACTGCACATGCGCAGTTGAAACCGTGAAAGGCGTATTCTCCATTGGTTTACTTAGCATGTTTTCTCAGTAATTTACTTCAGTTATTCCACTATTTAGTTGGTAAACATCGTTTTTACACACGTCGCGCACGCACACATAGCTCGCCGATGGTTACTATTTAGACTGTTCACAAAAAAGAAATTATGTTATTGTTTTTTCAATTGTTGTAATGATTGGAAGTAATTAAATTAATATAAATGAGGCAGATCAGTATTATATTATAAATTATATTCAAATTTAGAATGTTTTTTGTTTTGACTTTGGAATGAATGGGACTTTAATTCGTATTTTTTTATAATGATGTCAACTAAACTAACTTGTAGGCCTAATATGTGCAGGCATAAATATAAAAATATAGCAAAATAAGTACAAACTCCAGTGCACAGTTATGGTATTCATCACGCATAATCGGATAGAGCAGAGCTAGGCATATTGCATCATTGTTGTATATGTTATTATCTAAGAAACTCAATCTATATTACATCCAACTTTGCTTCACAATCTTCTTGAGGTGTTACGTAGTGATAGATGCTATCGATCAATTAATTCTCTCACAATTAGGTTCCGCAGCAGTTTGTATTCAGCTGTACTGATTGCTTGTAGAAGCACATTGCAATAGGAGTAGTACGCAACATTCTACAAAATGTATACAGTTTCCCTAAAAAATGCCTATATCCTTAAAAGAAAATGAGAAACAAATGCAGTATCTCTGAAGTCTACTTTACATGTGGGCATTTGATTAAATAAACTTCTTTCATATTCTGACTTCCGTCTAGTTTTCTACTTACGATGTGTAATATTACTAACTCACTTGTTTTCAAATAAACATAATGCTCAGTTCAGACTATCCGATTTTCTGTAACAACAATGTTTTGCCTATAATTGGTCATGATGACATCACATCAATACTATACATTTATATATCATTACCATATGGGCACATCAAAGTTTTTGTCAAATACAATTTGATAGTCAAGATGGACCTTAACGTATTTCTTCCAAATAATTTAAATAAGAATTAACATACGAATACAGTTACACTATACAGAATACTATATATTTTATTAGATGTATTATCCGTGGACCATTAACCCTCTCTTAGTGAACTGTTAGCCCTGCATATTTTATATTTTGATGATAAATTTTAGTGTTTTTGTTAACAATTTATAGCACATACACCTAATCGTATTGAAATGCATGTGTTGGGATTCAATATGTCGATATCAATTATGTCATCATCACTATTACAGATGATTCAATAATGGCAGCATATTGAATCCTAACATGATGGCGTGAATTCCTAATTGTAAACATTCCCGTTTACTTTTAAATGGAAAGCTGAACTATCCAACGCTGTTTACCGTTGTGAAGGTGATCAACGGACATTACATTTAGTCCCACTTCGTAGTACTTCAATCGGCTATTAGATTATACATTAGTGAAAGTGACCGGAAGTGACAGGTGGGTTGAATGTATGGAGACAGTGATTACTTAAGAGAATATGTGATTGTCCAACAGCCAATTGACATCTTGCGAGGATAGCCAGAACGCAGTGAGGAAATTGCATTTTTGACTAAGTAGTACATACGATAGTTGTAGTACTTTGTAAACGTTTAGTTACAATTAATCGATCGATTGACTTAACGGTGTATATCTACTGTCAACGTTATCGCAACATTGCCTAATAATATACACGCAACAGTGTAATTACAATTATGTAGGCCGATATTTTTATTATACAACGTTGCATTTGTAATCAAAAATACTATTAATTCGTTTCGATATTTTAAATGTATTATCTTTATCGATCTTTATATTTTTTTATTATTTTAGTAAGTAACAAATAAAGGCCTTGACTCTTGCTCTACCAGTTTAATTTTTAATATCTGTAGAAAACCAATCGATAAAACTGTCAAGACTATGCCAACCGACTTGACATTTTAAATTCTTCAAGAACAAATTTTACCCATTAACTAGCTTGTGTGTTTTGTTTGATACCTTCTCTGCAGTAAAGTCAAAATACATTACACAAAATGCCATATAAATTTATCATAGATTATTATGATCCACATAGACTATTATGCAATCTTCGTTTCAACGTTAGTGGATTGTAAAGTAATAGCCAGTTAGAAAATGAGAACATAGTACAGAAAGGCTCGTAAACAGACGCGAAACGCGCGCGTGCAGTGATTAACAAATAAGAGCGTCCACAGCTTCTGAAAGTACGCGCGCCTTTCTGAACGCGCGCGTAACAGTTTGTGATTCTTAGCGGCGTTATTAACGATATGCTGACTTTATTATTATTCATATACGACTATTTCAATTTTATCACATTTTATTAGTATACATCAAATTAATTATAAAGAACAGTACTTAAGAATTAGTTTATTTAAACTTGAAAAGTGTGTATTACTGGATTTGAAGGAAGCATATAGACGCTCGGGAGAGAAATCTTGTATTTAGTCAGCCTGTATAAGAATGATAGAGAGAAAGGAAAACACAACTTTATCAGACATTGGTACATTACACAATTTGAAAGAGAAAAAAATAAGTAACTATGACACGACGGAGGAATATTATTTATAGATAGTAAATCATCTACCAACTTCATCAAAAACCAACCTCTTAAGACTTAGTTACTCCGCCTTAATGTCTTGTGCCTGCGATTGCAATAAGCCTGATTGTCGAAAAATTATTTATTATTTAAGTATTACTACAATCGCGATTGTCCTCTAAATCAAAATTAATGTCAGAAGCTTTTAAAACCAAGGATCAGCACGAAGTATGTAAATGTACTAAATGGCTTTTTAAACTGTTAAGGATGAAACAAAAGTCTTTAATTACATTTTTTTTTGGTATTGTCAAGGACTGACAATGTTAAATTTACCAGTGTCGTATTATATAGGTGATAACCTAAACACAACAATCCCTCCATAAACAACATTTTAATGTTCATCGCCAGATTTGGTTTGGAAAAACAATATCTGAGATCATTGGAACCCAGGACTTCAGGGTTTGAAGTTGAGCACCTTAACCATCACCTTAAAATACCAAAATGGGTGTTTGTTGTCCTATATATTAAACTCTTATTAGAATTTTTAAAATAAAACATTATACCGTTTAGGTTTACCAATGTCTTTCGCGTGAGGGACTAACCTTTTCAGGTTCGTCAAATTCGTCACGAGAATTTCTTTCAACATCAAGAAATCTCTTTTCCGATGTTTCATGCCTAGCTTATACTGGACAAAAAATATATTTTTGTAACATTATTTCTTAGAGTGCAAGCTTTCTCTTATAATGACATGAAAAATTAAACTTATTATATTTATCAATGTTCTTTTGCAGATGTTCAGTCAGCCCCCTTTGTTCCTGTTACTGATATGGTTCCTTTTCCAACATTCATTATTAACACTTGGTCATGTAGGTGACAAGAATCGAGATGGTGGAATTCGCTACAATGTAAGTACCATTCTGACTTTTCGGCTCTTATGAGGATCTATGGATGCGTTTATCAGATTAGTAAGCCGTTTTTACGATTTTAACTGGGCATGTGCGTGACTAAAAGTTAAAGCAACAGAAACTTCCAACCAACCAATCGCAAGTCACGGTTCTGCATCTTTGTGATGCTTCGACATTACTTCACCTTGGTAACGCACATGCTCAGTTGAAACCGTGAAAGGGCTTATTAATTAAATACCTTTTTGTACTATGGCAATCGATCAACGATAATGAATATAAAAAGAATTTGTTCCTATAGAAATTAAAAGAAGTTGATTAATGATTAGAAAAAAATATTCTGCTTGATTGAAAAATAAATTTTTAATTTTATTGTTTGAAAGGGGATGAGTAAATTTTATGTTTGAGATTATTTTTAATAATTCAGAAATCTGTGTGCTTTGGTTATTTTGTATTACGAGATGAGAAGGTAACTTAAATAAGGTAGACGAAGCTGTTTTGTTTTTCTAATATTTTAGTATTCAATTGTACATGTGCGGAATAAATTTCCTCTTGAAGGATGAATAAATGTTTTAAATCTTGTATATTGGTGTGTTGCTTCCTAACTCAGGTTTACATTTTATTATAATTGTAACAGTTACTTAAATTCGAACTTAGTCTGGTTCCAACGTAAAGGACAACCCGTAAGTACTTATGTCCAGTAGAAGATAGACATTTCACTCTTCGGTTTCGACACATCTGTGTACTCAACATTGAATTGGATTTTGTACAATACCACACTTATTATATTCCATTCATTATATAATTATTAGTTAATAAAAGCACATTTCCCCCTTATTCTAACATCTGAAAGTAAAAACTCATTGATTGACAAAAGTTCTTTGCTCGTTTGACTTTGAAAATATGAAATTCACTTTAAATCCAGCACATAATGGTCATGTTACGGTATATGCTGTAATATCCATTCCGAAGTTATCAATGCTAATAGTATTAATAATATAGTAAATACTATCATTAAAGGTCCCTCGACGCTTCTCATCATAGCATCCGTCTTTGATACAAACATATAAACTATACTTGCGGGAGGTTTTTAATAAGGTTATCGTTATAATCGATGTCATGGCATTTGAACTTATACGAACATTCAGTAGAAGAGATAGAAAACTTAAAAATTCGACGATTTAACTCATATTACTGTAAATTGGAAGGCCTAAAGCTTTCAATAAACACAGTCTTGTTGAGTGCAACTGTTCGTGGTGGTTAGTTTTAAAGAACCATGTCAGTGTTCTTCTGAGTATAGTTTTAGCCATTAAATTTACCGGTTAAAATTACAATTTACCAGTAAGAAATTGTTTATTGAGAAATTATTATGACATAAATTTGATTATCATATATTTTTGCCCTCCTTTGCTCTTTAGTAATTAATGGAATACAGGAATGCTCATCAAAATTTATTTAATAAATATACAGTTTATACATTGAACTTTCATACTACTATAACAATTCTCAGATATATGATCAAAAAATATCTTAAAAATGCAATTTAAAATGACCTTGCTTAGTCAATGCATACGGATAAATAATTTTAAAATGCACTTTGCTCAAAGCTTGCATTTTAAATGTTGAAACTTTGATTGTTTATAACTTCGTAAGGAAACATCGTATGAAACTGATTTTTTTTTTGCATGTTAAAGATAATGTGTAGTTTTATAATCAATAAAATACTAAATTTTCAATTTTCCGACATATATCTCATTTGGTTTGGCTCTGCCACATATAGTTATGTAGATATTTGAGGTAGGGGTAAACCATCTAAAACCTATGCCTGGCAAGTCATGTTTTTGGACAATTTACCAGTATAAATGTTTCAATTTGGAGAACTCTGCATATAAAATCATTCTACTGCAGTTACTGCAATAATCTATTAATATTACGTCGACTGTAGTTACTCCAGTAATTTATTGCTTTGGTTACTGCATTGGTACACAAACGTTACATCTCGACATGTCGTTTTCGTTAATTTGAATCAGCTACTAATACTGCAGTAACTGCAGTAGGATAATTTGGACATGTTCCCTAACCGAGAAAAATGCTTCAGGGGAAAGACAATAATCTAAATAGAATTCGACAATCTAACTTATATAACCTTAAATTTGAAGGCACAAACCATGCGATAAGCACAGCCTGTTCAGCACTTCTGTCCATGTTGGTGGGGTTAGATTGTATGAGAATAAAACTTCAGGAATAAAGACGATAAATTAAATGGAATTTGACGATTGAACTCATATTACTGTGTTATAGTTAGTTTGGTTAGGTAGAACATCATGGCAAAGACAGCTTCAATATATAATTAAAACAAAGCAGATCTCATTTTATTCTGAATTGGAAAGCCTAAATCATTGAATAAACATCTTCATTGACCACTCCCCCTCCCCTACACACACATACACATTGTTTCTATAAAAACTGAACATTTGACATTTCGGATTTTTTGCATCTGACTTTCGGCCAAAATGCAGAATGGAAACCTTAATTTTATCAATCATGTAACTATTTAGCAGAACTGTAGTAATGATTTTATGTAAGATCCGTACAAACTGTTTTAAACTAAGAGTCACCACGTGTACAGCTCTGAACTATTGAAAACTGTTGAACCTCTGAACGTTTTGGTCAATATACTTGGACCATCTTCTGGAAGAGAGTGCAGATAGTCCGGAATGCGGGACGACTGCCTGCACTCTCACTTTTGAGGACGATCACTGTATATCGATCGAAACTATAAGCTCAAAAGTGTTTTACATAACTACACGAGTAGTGTACCATAATCTAATCACTATGGCAACTTTCAAACAGTAAAAAGTCGTTTCACGTCAAATGGTGAATTCTGGATTCTGTGGAACTTAAGTTAGTTGAGTGTAAAATTATAATTTTAACTGTTTGCACAATTTATTTTATCTTTCAGAGACCACTCGGTATGCCATCAAAGAAGACTAATAATGATTCAGCTCCAATAAACAACTGGATACGTGCACTACCGTTGCTACACCAAGGTTTATTTTTTGGCAAGAGGGTTCAGTCTAAAGCATATAATGAATTTCAAGATGAAGGAAATAGAGAACAGATTGGACATTTGGCATCAAAAAGAAATCCTGCATTCAGTGATTTTATGTTAGGCAAGCGGGATTCGCGCTTTAGTAGTTTTATGCTTGGGAAGCGGGATCCACGCTTGAGCGATTTGATGTTGGGTAAACGGGATCCTCGTCTAAGCGATTTAATGTTGGGAAAACGAGACCCACGTTTAAGTGATCTAATGTTAGGAAAACGAGATCCTCGACTGAGCGACCTGATGTTGGGAAAGCGCGATCCAGGATTTAGTGAATTTATGTTGGGCAAGCGAGATCCAAGATTCAGTGAATTTATGCTTGGAAAACGGGATCCGCGTCTAAGCGATTTAATGTTAGGAAAACGAGAAGCTCGGTTGTCTGATTTTATAATGGGAAAACGAAATCCACGTTTTAGTGACTTCATTATGGGCCGAAGAGAATTGGGATTTGGTGAACACGAGACTGGGAGACAAACTGGAAACAATTATTTTGAGAATGAAGTAGAGCGTCAGACGAATCGATATGTTCTGCATGATGAGAACCAGGGGAGGTTTGAAGGCAACATGGGTAATGTTATTTATGACGACACAGAAATTCCTAATCAAGCAGAAGCTTCTGACATGCAGGATCTTGAATCTAGTTCAAGTGTAAAGAGAAAGGTCAAGCTGCATAGACCATCATTTACCGGAGCTGGTAAAACGCCTTCTGTACTTTGGAATAACCTCGGAGCAGGGAAGAGAATGTCATCCGTATCAGATTATGAAGACGAAGAGGAGAATGTACCACAACAAACTGAAATTAAACGTTCGGCAGATCCTGCTCCGAAGACATCTGTAAGGAGATTTCCACCTGCAGCACTTCATAAGGGTCTTTTCTTTGGTAAAAGAGCGGGAACTTGGGCAGATATGTAAACAGCACACTTATATTCTGATGAGTTTATTAATTCAGCCCAGAATTGTACAACATCTTGTTTTACAGCTCGGGGTTGTATGTCTGGTTTCTCATGACGACAAACGTGCCTTGCTTAAACACGGATCACTCTTTGGGGGCTTATGACACCAGGAACTCAGACAAAATTTGGGCTACGCTTTAATGACGAAGACCACCTGTTCGTAGACTGGAATAGGACGTTTTTAATCGGTAAAATACTTTTGGCTGTTGCCATGAGTGTTTAAACTGACTGACAAACAACACGGGGCTACTATGTATATTACGATAGTGACACCATGAAGAAACAAATTGTTATACACGTGTGCATAACGCGTGAAGATTCGCAAAACCTGCCCGTGCAGTGATTAAAAATAGGAGCGTTCATGGTTGGTTTCGCGCCGTTATGTACGCGCCCGTAAGAGTTTGTCGCTCTCTATGGTGTCATTCACGGTTAGTTGATTTTATCAACAAAACAAATTTACTTTTTCACAGTTGATTATTGTCATTAGAACAAAATATCTTAGATACATTTTGACTAATTCTATGAATTCCTTTTTGCAATTTAATTTATTGATAATTTTAAGAAACAGTGTTTGTTTTCACACTACCGTCCACAAGAGTCCAGAGTTCGATCCAAAGTTGGCACTGATTCCAAAATTCTACTAAATTGGTTCAAAACGAAAAGTCGAATGTAATGAACAAAATTCATTCAAAGTTTATACTTTTGCTGAAGTAAGAATAATAAATATTAAAGAACCCAGAGATAAGTAAACTATCTTTTGGAGAAAGGTAACGAAAATGAAATTTAGAAGACTTGTGTGTCAATTGTCAGTCGGATCCGTCCTGAGAAGAATAAAAATAAAATAATTTACCATGTCAAAATAACAGTGTGTTAATAATTTATATAGGAACTGGATTATAAACACATTTGGATTAATAATATTTTGATAACTTATAATAGTGATTCACGTGTGTGTTACTATTACAGTGTCGAAATTCAAATTGACCTCGTTTACAACAGAATTACGCACGTTACGTCACATCCGTTTGTGAGCGTGGGCGCGCGTGCCCTCGATCTGTTTGTTTGTATGTCCTGACCTTTGGCATAATGGTGCGCACCTGAGTAAAAGCCAATGAGGTACATCGTTTGAGCTAATTATTAAGATATAACTATATAATTTTCCAATATTGTATTTATTTTCAAAATGATTAAAGAATTTAATGAAAAGATATATAACGTATCAGATGGTTATTGTTAATGAAGATGGAATATATTTTTATGTTTTAAACTGTGTAAAAAATTAAGATTTGATAACGAATATAAAATATTACTTTATTTTAGAACCGTACGGCTGTGTTATTCTTTAATAGTGATCTGAGAATAGAAGTTAACTGTTATTTTTCTAATTTTATTACTAATTTATTAATAGTAATTATGTTTAATTTGTTTTATGATTAAATTATTTCTCGTATTCGAATATTTTAAATAAATTTACATAATGCAAGTATTATGAATTGCACATGTACATACGCTAGAAGAATAAAGGTCAATAGTTTATATAGTTATCGGGTCAAAATTATTCCTTACTAGAATACTTACGGTATTGAATCTGATTTGATCATTCGATTATTTGGCCCAGTCACCATACGATTAGGCTAAGCTTCACTCGATTGAATGGGTGGAATAGAAATCCCCCGAATGATGGCATCGGCATTCAAAGAGAATTTAAATGTTCCATATGTCACACAAAGAAACGTTATAATGATCACTCAATGATCGGACTACTTTACACCCAAAGGAAATCCAGACGGATCAAATATTTAGTGTAGGCCTACTTGTGAGTACTGAACACCTTCTTTTTCTTTGCTGTTTCTATCTTACAAATCACTAAAAAATTTGCTATTACTAACCTACATGCCGACTAAGAGCCTTCACAAATTTAATAGTCTCATTTGGCAATTAATTTTGTCTTCACAAATTTTCAATTTGTAAGACATAATTCATTATGTTATTATACAAATTCATATTACTATCAAGACAGAATTGATTTTTCAAAACAAAATTCTGTTTTCACATGGGCCGTTTGTTTTGTCAACAAAATTTCATTTTGTAAGATTTCATTTTGTCAACATAAAAAAGTTATTTTCTCTACAAAATTACTTTTAAAGACCATTTACACAAAAGATATTCTGTCACGTCGACACAAATATAAATACCATTTTGTCGAGAGAGTGGCATTTTGTCAAAAAATCTGGAATTTCCCGCCTTACTCCCCTTAGGGCTAAATTTACAAATTAATAATTATCGAAAAATGTTTAAAGAATAGGACTACATTGAGAGTATTCGTCGAAATATTCGCTTCTTTATCTTTCTGTCAATATTAGCATGGAACAGTAAAGTTACACACCGAGTCCCTGGTAATACATTTTTGGATATTTTTTTTTCATTTTTTCAAACTCGAATGGTCTACTGATTAATTTCAGATAATAAAGTACACACGTCATCGAGTTTTGTATCAATATTTCGACATTGGTTACTCCATCATCAATTTTGGTAAATTACATGTCAGGCCTATAAGATATACCTTCAAATTGTTCTCATTATATAGAGTTTTGTAAGCTTTTTTGCATTTAACGCAGACTTGATGGAATATTTCAGCGCATTATACTAATCATAATTATACCCATTAATCCGGAAGATTTGTTTGGAGAGGGAGATGGAGAGGGGTCCATAATTGTGCAGGTGATTTGGAAAATATACTGGAGAGAATTTCCTGCTCTCATCGAAAGAATGCACTGCATTTAATGTGCACATGATCCATGTTACAGACGAAAACAGCGGCTTAATGTCTTTAGAATGACGGTGCACTTATTCGTCTTTGCCGAAATACAAATGAGGCTAGTCATGGCAAAACCACCAAGTTGTCGCAAAGGAAGTTATTGAGAAATAAGCAAATAAACAGGAAAAATAAACAAATACAAAGAAATTTACTGTCTATTTTATTCCATAACTTTGGTTGTAGATGTTTGATTTTGGTAATTGACCCCTCATTTTAAAGCTTACCAAAGGTGTAACATGATTTCAGTATCAACTAAATTTTTCAATTTTGCGACAACGTGGTGGTTTTGCCATGAAATACCTCAAATGAACAAGTAAACATAACACTAATAAAACAGATGGAAATGGAGTTAATGATGTGTGAGTGGTCAATATGATTTTTTCATAGATTTATCACAACTAGATATTGAATCTAACACTGCAGAATGGGAATCTTTTTAGGCATACAGTTGAACCTCCCGTAAGCAGACACCCTCGGGTCCGGGAAAAGTGTCTGCTTACGGGAGGTGTCCGCTTTCGAGAATTTCTGCCGATAGAGGACCAACGTTGTAAAATTATGTATACAACCATATGTCTCACATTTCACTGCTTTCTCAGCAAAAATGGCCTCTCAAATTTCTAGACAATGGCTTATGTATTTTATTAAATATTTTTATCATGTTTTAAGATTGATTCAGTAATATGATTCTCAGCTGTTACAGTATAAGGACTATTTTGTACAGAAATTTATATTCGTTGTACAGAAAAATCACTAAATTTTCCGGGATATCCGCTTATGGGAGGTAATTTACATACAAAAAAATCTAAAGTTTAAGACGAAAAATATCCGCGTCCGCTTATGGGAGGTGTCCGCTTACGTGAGGTACCAAATGCACTGATTTGATAGGAAGAACAAACGGGTCTTGATTTGATTTCACTAAAATAAGCTGTAGAGGACAAATGTTTTATAATTTATTTTATTTACAACATAGTTTTGCCATACAAATTATTAAATTACAACTTAAATATTTTATTTTCGCCAGTTTGTTTGGATTTTATTTAAACTCCACAATTTTGCTTTCAAATTTTACTTAATATTGGAGGCGCTGTTACTGATACATCAATGTGATTAGATTGCATTATCCTTACTAGGCGTTTCCTTGGAACTGCCTGCCGCGGTATGAATTCTATAGAAGTCCTTCATCTAGTTGTTATAATATATCTATGGTTATAACCCTATCGATTATTGGCACACCGAAGAGAGAAAGAGGAGAGTTGAGAGGATTCGATCTGAGACCACGGATCTCCATCCTTCAGTGCAGAGTACACCTACTACCATGTTGAGCCGACTGAAACGTCAAACTTTGCGAAATATGAAAACGAAAAAACGGATATGTCATAAATTCTTGTAACGTTTGAATAGAACACTTTGAATATCTGTCGCAATTGGTCAGTATTTTAGGACGATCATCAACGATTCGTAGGTTTAAAAAATGAAATATACTTTTGAACACATTTAGCAACTTTAAAAAATGTAAGTGTGACGTATCCGTTTTTCTTATCGTATTTTGTAAGTTTCCTAACCTCCCTATGTTAAACTCTCCACTGATTAAAGGTATTGTATTCCATTACATTATTAGCTGATTGAACGATAATGTGTGTATACATGTGTCAACCCCTTGGTTATCTGGAAGGTTCTTATCACAATACTATGCGTGTTTTAGGAGCCGGTTAATATTTTCATCTAACAATACATTATAATGAATACAGCTGCTTTACAAATTGATTTTAATCTTTTAATAATATTTTAACTTTTATTTTATTACGTTTTAAATAGTGTGGCCCCATTCCAAACTGCGTAGACAATTTAAATACGTAACTACATTTAACTTGTTATATTTGAAATGACATGAGATTTATTAATTTAAGTATAAAATCAGTGTATTTTTTCCGCCTTTGTCTCTTGACTCAGTTGAAATAACACCTTCTTCCTCTGTTAAAAACTTAGGAGATATGGATCAACATCTAACTTTCCATGAACATATTAGCTCCATTTGTAAATCTGTCTTTTACTATCTTCGCAATCTCAAAAGGATTCGTCGGTTTTTAAATTCAAAATCATCTGAAACTCTTGTTCACGCATTTATTTCTTCAAAACTTGATTATTGTAATTCTCTTTTAGTTGGTTTGC
>JAOTQE010107082.1:0-13480 GCA_025631205.1 Nesometra sesokonis
AGGTCAAAGGTCAAATCGTCAGAAAATCGTACTTCCGGTAATATTTGGTAAAAGTTGTCCATTAGAGTAAATAGGAATATGTATATTTTAAACACTATGGCACAAAAATCAACTCTCTATGACCAGTGGTTGCCGAGATCTGGCATGTTCATATAAAATGGCGGCCATTTTTAATTATGCAAATTAGACACCTTCCGGTGGTCCACTTTTGGACTATACAGTAATCTATTAAGCTTTTTTTGTTTTGACTATGCGGCCAGTCTACTACGAACTAATAGAGCGTGACGGCAGTGCCAAGTATCTACTGTATTCGATACCCCGTCCAAAAAGCTGTTTTTGTTTTCGCACCGCACCTCGATTATGGCGCGCCGATAAACAACAAAATGGCTAACCTCCATCGAACTATTGATGATATTTACTTATATTACGCCTTAGGGTTTATAGATGATTTCGAATTAATGTTACTAGAAAAAATTAACAAACCATGAAACCTGATATTGAATGATGGAAACACGAAAATATTTACCAGAAAAACTTAAACAATGATGAATGTATGTTTATTTCAGGTAAGTTTGTTTAGGTAGTATAGCCAGCTAACTAGGCCTAGCCTAGCATAGGCTAGGGCCTAGGCCTAGGGCCAGACTAGCCTTCTAGGCCCTCTCTAGGTCTTAGCCTAACCGAAATTAGCCTATAGGGCCTATGCCTGTATGTGGCAATATGCCCGAACTTCTTATGTTTGATCATATTCACTGTTTTTCTTGAAATTACTCAGTCTTGTCTTGTCGTCAGTCAGATATGGATACACGCCTACTATAGTCAACAGCAGTAACTGCATTAATCCAGTCCCATTATGTTCTTTAGTGATTCCATTGACACAAAAGTTCTTATCTCATGTTTTTTTTCAGTAATTCTTTAATATTTAGCTACTGAACTGTTGGAAAAAGTTTAAGTCAGGCACTAACTGCAGCATAGATAATTTTGACATGGTCCCTTAATTTGTTTTAACATTAATGTTATCGTTATATCATCATTGTTGTCATAGTCATTGTCCATCATCAATTACCATAAATTATCGTTGTCTTCATCATAAATCGTCATCGTTATCATCACCATCGTCGTTGTCATCGTCATCACCATCATCAACCAATTGTCATCAATTGTCATCATTATCTACATCATCATCTTCATCATTATCATCACCATCATCATCATCATCATTATCACCAATCCATATCATCATCAGCATCATCATTATTCTAATCATCATTCAACAACATCACTATCATCATCATCAATCACATCATCATTATTAACCGTCAATTGATCGTCAATCTGTAGGTATAGTCAACCATTCCATTATCATCTAATGTCACCACAGCATATAAAAACACACACTATATTACAGGTGTATTACAAATATAGGTTTTTATATTGTGTATATGTTCACCTCTGAATTCACTTGATAATGCACTTGCAAAGTCTAAACTTCTAGAGGGCTTTACTGTAACTTTTTTTTCAATATCACTTTTTCAATTTTATAGATAAATTAATTATATGAATTTTTCTTCTTTCTTTTATTGAAGCAGGTGGCATATTCTGGTGATGTAGTTATATCACCTCACTTAAATATGAATACCAGTGTTATAATTATTTATATTACTACTTTTGAAATAAGCTTCAAAAGAGATGACTACATATTTGCATAGGCCAAACTAGAATAGATGGCATTGTAACTTTTTAATAACTACTATTTAAACCCCATAAAAATAGAGGGCACAGTTATTGGTGGTTTCTCTTGGCTAGTTGCCATGCAAGAGAATATTATAATTGCAGTCCTCCAACTTTACCCTAGCTATGCTCACGCTATGGTCATCTTTTTTCTTAGCCAATTAAACTGACTATAATTTTAGCCAAATTATAAATTCTTTTGCCAAACTGCTGCAAAATGGGACAGTTTTTTTTTTTGATTTTCATTTAGCCAATTTGGTGCAAGAGGTCATTTTTATTTAGCCAATTGAGACTTCCAGTAGCCATTGGCGACTTGGCAAATAGTTAGAGTGAGCATAGTGTAGGTGGCAGCATGCAGTGCAATCTGAGCAAGATACATGAATTCTGAGGTATTTTTGATGTTTTTTGATGAGTATTCATGACCAGTACTCTCGATAACACCCAATGTGTGTTTGTCGCTGACAGATATTGTCACTGACAGATATATGTTAATTGTATAGATGTATTATTTTAACAGCTAGATGGGAACTTCCTCATAATACATAGCCCCAAAGTGCAGTTCCATAGAAGCGCCTACTATTAAAGAACATGTCGAGAACCCAATGAATCAAATCACGTTACATTTTGATGCTGACGTTGCTACGGCGAAATTGCGACCCCAAATTTTCATAAAAGTTTATGATTTATCAATGAGCTGAAGTAAAATTGAATCCACTATAAAGAAAATTGACAACATAAAATATATGCAACATACAAAAATAATTTTCATGACAAATGATTGTTAGATAACAATAATTATAAAACAATTGTTATTATTTAACTCAAATGTTTGTGACAAAGGCTGGCGATCATAATGGTAGGCGCCTACATGGGACTGCAATTCTACAGTGTTAAGTTCACTATCTAGCCGTAAATAATACATCTATGGTTAATTGTCAATTTCAACTTAACACATGTGACATCTTTTTAATTGATAGATATTGATGAATGTTTAAGGCAAAGTGATAATTGTCACCAAAATGCATCATGTGACAATACAGATGGCAGCTATAAGTGCACATGCAATGCCGGTTATTTTGGAGATGGAGTCAACTGTTATGGTAATGATTTTTTTTTTTTTTTCTTTATGATTAGGTTTTAACTGAGGGTTAGGAAACCTAATTATTATAATACAGTAGAAAAAAAAAATCCATATTTTACAAACATCAAAGTGTAAAATGGTTGCTGATTAGGCTTAAAAAATGTTTGTTTTTTTCAAGCCTATCAGTCAGAAGTCTGGAAAATAATTTTCAGCGTTTTCTGTTTTTAATTAGATTTTCTTTATTTTTGGCTAACATGGAATTATAAAAAAATACTTAATATTTGCTTTACTGTAATAAAATGCAGTAGAATACATTTGAGGCTAGTCATGGCAAAGCCACCAAGTTGTCGCACAGGACGTTATTGAGAATAAAGCAAAAAGGCCAAAACAACAGGAAATATTAAGAAATACAATGGAAATTTATGTATATTTTGTCCAATAACTTCAGTTGTAGTTACATCAAAGTGTAAAATGGTTGCTGATTAGGCTTAAAAAATGTTTGTTTTTTTCAAGCCTATCAGTCAGAAGTCTGGAAAATAATTTTCAGCGTAGATGTCGGAATTTGATAATATTGTTATAAAAATAACTCAATTTCGAATTTTCCACAACTTTGTGGTTTTGCCGTGTCATGCCTTATTTGATTTGGTCCGTTAAGCCCTTGTCCTGTTGACGCAATAATACGTTAAAGTGGCATACCTTCCAAAATCCACCAAAATATCTTTGGAAATTTACTGGTTTATTATTTCTAAAATAATAAACATGTTTAGTTACCTGTATACTGTTTAATTTTATTCTCGAGTAGAAAAAAGCTAATACTGTAGTTATCAAAGTTTTCAGGCTTATTCATCTACTTCATGTTTTTAGGATCCACCCAAAAAATCAACTTCTATAATTATGTTGAATTTTTTATATTTTGAAATAATATAATCACATAAAATGGCGGATCAGTATTATATTTATACAAAATATTAACATCCTGAATATTTTAATGCTTTGACAACGTAGGAATTCATAAGAAATGGACTTTTAATTTATTAGCCAGTTATTTACTACTTGTTTAGCCATTATTAAACATTGACAATTATGGCGAGATGAATTTATATACCTGGATATCCAATGTTCCATTTTACTTTTACTCTTTTTTTGCAGAAAATATCTTCTTTGAATTTAACACTGACAGTAAAAGCAGTTTACGAATAAACAGTGATAATTATGATGGTACAGACTACATTTCTACTACATTTAGGCCACCATTTGGTTTTCCATATGGTGGAAAATTCTATCAAGAAATATACGTAAGTACCAGTAGATGAAATTAGATGTGCAATTTATTGAGGTGAATAATTTATTATTATCAGGGGCAGATTTAGAGGGTGCATCTTTACGCCAGATGCACTAAAAAATACAATTCGCCTCTATTCCATAGTAAAAGTATTTGAGGCCGCTGTTTTAGTTAATATTTGTGCGACATATCACGTTTGATTTTTTTACGAAAACAGGCAGTTCAAGGTCAGATAAATACCATGCCAAAAGTGATTTTTATGACCATTTAAAGCCTCCAAAGCCTCTAAAGCAGGCTTTAGTATTTAAGACAGTTAACTGTTAAGTCAGTGGTATAGCAATGATCTATGATTAAAGACCATGTGCGACATCAAAATTATAGATGATCTTAACTTTGAGACGGTTTAAAGACCACTTATGCCTGTTTTCCTGTCGATCGTTACTAAAAAATTGTCTATTTGAAACGGCGATTTCAGTCGTTATAAAAAAGTTGTAAAAAATTTTACCATAAAATTAAAATCATGCTGTATATCTTCGCGACAAATTAAAATCACAATAAAACAAATTTAAATAACTTTTCAACTTCAATGTTTACATATTAGTTAGATAATTGTATATTAATGTTCTGAAGCAAGTTACAACTCCCAAAAATTTAATAAACAAACTGTGATTTATTTGTAGGCCCAATGTAAATTCTTACCACGGCCAATGTTGCCGAGCACCCAAATTTAATGATCTAAATCGTCAAACTTTTTTGGCATAAAGATTAACGTTGAAAGTGACCACTTTTTCTGTCGATCGTTGTGAAAATTGTTATTTTTCAAAATTAACGATCAAGATCGCCGTTTCAATTCGCCGTTTTTGGGATTAACGATCGATATGAAAACCGGGCTTATAGAAATATGTTTGTGAAGTTGATTAGAACATAGGCCTAAGTGATACAGTCATTTCTCTCAAAACCAACCACCCTTTACACATTTCATTTTATTATGTTTTCTGTACGGTGTGTTTTTGCAGAGAGTACATTTCGATTAGTTTTGATTTTTGAATTTTTGGTCTAATTTAATGATCAACGATAAATTGATAAAGAGAATATATAAATTACAAAAAAATTGAAGAGGTTTTCATGCAAGAACGAAGTAATCATGATTTAACATGTATTATGACAATTATAATTTACAAAATCTATTAAAATGACGTCACAATTCATCAAAATGTTGAAATCGTTAAACGTCAACATTTTTATTTTTTTTCATTGATTATAATGTCATTCGATTTGTAAAAATAATGTTTTCATTTTATACAAAATGAAGGTTCACTCTGTAATTTTTATAGACAAAATGTTTTGTTATCGTCATAGTACAGTATAAACATGCCTTTATTAGCTTGAAGGAGTTCATGGAACTTTATTTCCATGTGTTATTCTGTTTACAGTTTACAGAGAATGGCGTTATTGTGTTTTCTGAAGGAAATGCCAAAAAATATGGGTATCCGAATGCATATGATGAGGGATTTACTAACAGTGAATCTCAGGCTATGTTGATAGCCGCATTCTGGACGGATGTTGATCTATCCTATTCTTTTGGTGACGTATTTTACCAGGTAAGGTCATTCCCAATTCTGTTGACCGTAATTTTTTATTCGGTTCAACGATCATGGGCATGTCAAATTCGTTGTAAAGTACTTACTGTTCTAGCATTTTTTCACTGCATAAAAGTATGAACTTGAATTACTAAAAAAATACACAGTGAACTGTCTAGCTGAGGACTTCAGTTAAAAAAAGGAAAGTGCACAAGCGTGCAATCGTTCACTTTATGTTCAAATTCACCCATTGAAAAACAATTTGACAGTTTTACTAATGAAATAAAGCAGAATCAAAATTTCGACTTATTTGGAAATCTACATTAATTTTCTAAAAGCTAAATTGCCACTACTTTATAAATCGTTAATATCTTTGCAACTATTGGTTGTGAGTTACTACTCTTTTTGTTTCAAATTGTTCTCAATGTGCATAGTTTTCTAAATGACCTTGGTTTGTCCATACAGGTACATGATACATACGACTCTGTAATTGAGGATGCAAACCAGAGAATTCGTGACAATCCTGACACCGATGATTTAAATTTTAATGGAACGTGGATGTTGGTTGTTACTTGGTATCAAGTATCTCAATACCTCTCAAACTATACACATGAACAGGTAAATATCACTACGAATACTGTTAATACTATTTAAAACATCACCACTAGAAAGCCTGGTATTGCAATGTAACAATTTCCACTGTTTAGTGTTTTTCTTCCATCATGAACTAGTTTTGTGTCTAGGCTATTAAATTGTTTCCTTTTCGCCTTAAATAGAGGTATGAACTGTGTTAAGCTACAAATTAGTAACGCTACTGTTAAGGCCAGTTTACACTATGACGATAATAATCAACGATACATGGATAAAATGAAGTAGTATATAAATAAATAAAATGAAATTCGAGAAGTCTTCTTACTAGAATGATTCAATCACCATTTAACTTGTTGTTACAAAAACGTTTTTGCAAAATGTATCAAAATGACGTCATAATCAATGAAAACAATAAAATCTTAAGCTTAACAATTTTCTCATTTTATTGATTATGACACTATTTGATTTAGTTTGTGAAAATAAGTTTTCCTTTAATACTCAAAGAAGGTTTATCATGTCAGAAAGTATAATGCATACTTCAAGCAATGAGATACACGCCATCGTGACAAGATTCAATATTTCGACATAAATTATGTCATCATCAGAATGTTTATCCTGTCGTTTTAGTATAATAACTTCTCATATTTGTTTAAATATAGAAAAAAATGTCTTTAATTGTTGTTGTCTTCAATCGTTATTGCCATAGTATAAAAAGGCCTTTAATCATGGATTTCCAAACTCAATTGTGTATTGACATGACGCACCACTCTAGTTCAATTGCCTTAGGAAACTGATTGCCTAGGTATGGGAGGTGCGATTTGAATTAGTCTTGAAGTAAAAGGTGTGAATCAAAACTACATTTTTTTTTATTTTGCCTAAAACACACTGTTAGTAGAATAGCCTGTGGACACACTACTTGCATTATATCATATCATATCATATATCATGTCATATCATATCATATCATTATCATATCTGTTATCATTTTCCGTGAAGTAATTTATCTTCTCATTTCTATCGTGGAATGTGAGGTTGTTTCTATAGTATAAGGTTGGTTTTAGGCTTCCAATCTAGAGGTTGGGATTCAAATCTGAGGATTTTACTTGATTTTGTCCTATACATTATCTGCAGTTGCTCCTTCCCACACAGGAGTGGTGTAGTAGTAGTGTATACCTAGAAGCATCAAGAAAGCCTGTGTTTCCATCAGATTGGAGTAATAATGTGGAGACGGCTCTGAGACTTAATTGTATATAGTGCTAAATATAAAAGCCTACATATTATCTCTTTCAGAACAACACATTTCAAGCAGCTATAATTACAGATGGAATTTATGGAGTAATATTTTTCAACTTTGAAGAAACCCGAATGCAGTGGGACACATCCATTATTAATAACAAAAATCTCATAATTGGTTTTAAACGTGATGATAAGTTTGAAAATATACAGTTTGACTTTTTCAACCCAAATACCTATGACGCATACAAACCGGACAAAGTAAGTGGAAACACGGCTCTAAAGGGGAGATGGATTTATCGAAGTGAAAGCAACTCAGAAAAGACAATTAACTATAAAAAAGAATGTATGTCATGGTATAATAGGCAGCCTGACCCATCAGAATGGTTTGATCAGATTGGTTCCTGTCCTTGTGGATTTGACCAGGCAAGGCAAGATTTGAAGTTCTCTCCAAATAATGACACGGCCAGCTTGACCGACGACCAACAATTGAATTATTCTGAGCTCAATAAATATTCTGGTAAGTGGATGATGATGATGATAATGACAAGAATGATAATGATGGTGGTGACAGGCATGATGATGATGGTTTTGGTGATGGTGAGATGATAAGGATGTTGATAACAATGACAATGATGATGACAATAACAACTCTGGCCATGTTTACGCAGGAAAAACTATCCAATAAATTATCACGATAAAAATTATCCGATAAAAGTGCTGCAGAAACTGGAGTTTAACCATTCTGATGTGATAAAATTATCCGATAATTATCCGATAATTGACCTAAAAGCGATAATTTTTTATCTTTTACCTGGGGTCAACCTTGGTTTTGTTTTTGCGATGATTTCACTGCGGTGCCATCAGACGCGAGGAAAGGGAAATCACATAAAGAAAACACCGGAAGTTAGTGGGCTCACAATGCATTATGAATTATATTGAGTTTGATTGGATGACATTTTATTGGGTAATCCAATCCTGTGGAAACACGGCCTGTGATGTATGTATTAAGTATATTGATGATGATTACAAGGATGATGATTAACAATAAAATAATGTTGACTGAATATAATGATGATAATGTTTAATGATGTGTGTTGATAAACAATGATAATACTTTGATGGTTGTTAGGTGGTATTTGTAGCTGTACTTAGAAATATAATTATGGATTAAACAATTTTAAGAAATTTTTAAGAAGCGGTAAAGAGAAGTGGTCTGAGATGGATGGGGCATGTGTTAAGAAAAGAAGATGATGAACCTGTGAAAAGATCTTGGGATCTGCATGTGGATGGCATAGAACAAGAGGAAGACCAAAGGTTACATGGAAAGATATGGTGAAGAAGGAGAGCAGCAGAGTTGGTTTGAGGGGAGGATGCTCAAGACAGAAAGAAGTGGGGAGAGGCAGTGTCATCATGACTTAAATAAATGATGATGATGATAATTATGATTTAATAAATTAATAAATATAATTAAAGTGATAGTATTCAGGGTTCGAATTTCCCCACAGCACCGACAGCAATTGCTGTGGAAGGACACCTTGACTGTAGTAGACCATCAGTCCACAGCAAAATTTTACTGTTTGAAATCATACTTTATACCATAAAAACCAATCCCATTGGTAGGTTTTTGCTGTAGGAAATTCAAAGCCTGGTATTAAGTGATAGTTTATGTAGCACTATTGCAAAGGGTTTCTAGTGCTTCTCATTATTACCCCAGTCATTGTAGCAAATGCCCATGCTGTTATTATTTAATTGTGTTATTATTGTTCATATAGATAATTCTCTCTGTATCCGTACGACACTGTCAAACAGTGATGGTGCAGGTTTACAGTGTTGCTACAGGGAAGATATGTCACTGATAGAGGGTTTTGATCAAGTCCAAACCAGTAGCTTTATGTTGCGTCATCAATTTCAACCCGGTATTTACATTGACAGCGAGCAGTATGCGAGATATTTAGGTATGTAATTTGTGGAAACCCAAAGTTTGGATTAAAAAGTTACAATTGTATACAAGTTTAGTTGGTTCAAATTCAACATAAACACAAGCTCTCCATGATAAAAAAAAGATATGGAATTCTTGCAACTTGTTGCTACTTACATTTCAATGAGCTCCAACTCTATACCCACGGGCAGATCCAGAAATGTTTAAATGGGAAAGGGGGACAGACCAGATCCAGTTTTACAGTTGGAAGGGCACACAAAGAATGATGTGCCCCCATGTTCCCCTGGCCGCCCCTTGGATCAAATGTGCTAGAGAGTGAGTACCTGCATGCATTAATTTACTTACTTTGAAATTTGTTTAAATCAGTTATTTCTTATTAAACTCAGTTCTGATGTCGGCCATTAGTTGTTGGTTAAAATGTCTGGCAAAAATAATATTGTTTTAAAACAATTAAACTTTTTCTGTCTCTCACAAAAAGATCTAATATATTTTTTGTGGGTATCCCAACTTTATCCAACATTACTTTTTTCCCTTTTTACATGAACCTGTCACATTCCATTTAACATGTATAATTTTATATAAATGTAGTGGTTGTTTACTTTAAATGAAAGTGCCACGTCGTTTGTCAGCGTAAATATCAAAGTACATCAATAGGATTAGATTATAAACTTAAAGTTTTTTTTAAAAGAAACAACAGACAAATCATTAAAGTTAGTTGTTAGATCATGAGGTAGGTTATTCCATAATGTATCTGTATAGGAATGTTCTTTTGCCTTGACAGTTGTTCCATTTTGGCACAATAAGATTATTATGAGCTTGACTACATGTACATTTAGAGTGGGATTCAACATTAAAAGTAAATTTAGATGATAAGTACATTGGGACTATACTGTTACTTTGTTTCAATTCACTTGATATAAATATTTAAATCAAGAAATACTAAATAAATTTAAAGTTCATATTTATTTTCTAGCTATGTATTCCATTAAAAAAAAGAAAAAAATTAGTTAAGTACAGTGATTACATTTTTCTATTTCCGAGTTTGAAGCTTTTTCTCTGGTAAATTCAACAATATTTTTCCCTTTTTACATGAACCTGTCACATTCCATTTAACACTTATAATTTTATATAAATATAGCTAATATAAAAAACATCAACTAGGTACAATAGGAATTAAAACAATTAGTACATAAATATTTTAATCAAGAAGTAATATATATTTTAAAGTTTATTATTGTTTAACTAATATGTAAATTCCCATTAAAAAAAGAAAAAAAATCAGTTAAAGTATGGTGATTACATTTTTCCATTTCTCTGATGCCTTTTCTCTGTTAAATTAATGATTTATATTGCCTATTAATATGATATTTTCTTAAGTTTTTACATACTGGTTTTTCAAATTTTAGTAAGAGTTTTTGTTTGTAAACTATAAACATTGCTATTGTACAGGTCTCATTGATTAAAGAGTTGTCTGTGCCAAAAATATTATCTTTATTATTGATTTTAATAATAAAAAAGTCCAGTACTTAGTTAATCCAGACAGACAGTCTAGAGCTTCTTAGTAGGGGACCTTAGTGACTGAAGTGTACACTTCCGGATAAAAGCATGAAAATTGGCACACAGGTTGCTTGGACGGTCTCATTCAAGAAAATTGATGGAAGCACTTTTGTATGCCCCTTATATGGACGTCATCTTGGATTTCAAAATGGCCGCCATTGAAACGTATTTTTCTTATTATCTCTGAAACCCATAATGCTAGAAGGTTCATTTTAGTGGCAATACCCATGTTTTTGGGGTCAAAGAAACATATGAACCCAGTATTAAAAGGCTCACTTGCCGCCATCTTGGATTTCAAGATGCTGCCACTGAAACGTATTTTCCTTAATATCTCAGAAACCCATAATGCTAGAAGGTTCATTTTAGTGGCAATACCCATGTTTTTGGGGTCAAAGAAACATATGAACCTAGTATTAAAAAGTTCAATTGCCGCCATCTTGGATTTCAAGATGGCCGCCATTGAAACTATTTTCCTTAATATCTCTGAAACCCATAATGCTAGAAGGTTCATTTTAGTGGCAATACCCATGTTTTTGGGGTCAAAAAAATATATGAACCCAGTATTAAATATTTCCCTTGCCGGCATCTTGGATTTTAAGATGGCCGCCATTGAAATCCTATTTTCCTTAAAATCTCTGAACCTCCTAATGTTAGAAGGTTCATTTGAGTGGCGATAATCACATTTTTGGGGTTAAAGAAACAAGTAAACCTAGTATTAAAAAGGCCGGTTTGATTCGATTTCAAGATGGCTGCCCCTGAAATTCTATTTTATCAATATCACTCTTCCTAAAACAGCTATAGATGTTCCTCAGGATAACTTTCAGAATAAGCATATTTTTTAGTATGCAAGTCACAGGCCTACATTTTAAAGGAAAATTAATGAGCAACAATTCCAAAAATTCTAGACCAATTGGTAGAAATGTAATCTTAGTACCTATACTCACAATATAGCGAATCATATGGACCAACCATATTTAAAAACTTTAAGCTCAGTGGCCACCATTTTGAGTTTTTATATGGCCTTACACCGAACAAAATGTTTACTGAATAGATCACAAATAACTACTATTTATTTGATGGGGGAAAGGAAAAAGATCAATGTTGCTCAATTTGTTGGAGGTCCGAATTACTGACTGAGTGGTCCAAACAGGTGACAAGATTTAGAATTGACAAGTAAAATAAAGAAGTTTTATCCTATTTTGCGACCATTTTGACAGTTTTACTTTTTATCTTAGTGTTTACTTTCGCTGCTGGTGCCCATCAAGCAGTCCTTTTAAGAGAGACCCTCAACTACCTTTGGGTTGCGACGGCACCTTGTGAAATACCCATAAATTATTGTTTAATATTATACTTCCCGATGTATTAAGGAATACTATATGTAGATTTTCAATGGCGACCATTTCAAAATCCAAGATGGCGGACACTGTACTTTTATTATAATTCATCAACATTGGGTTTCTACCTTTTGGAAGGTTCTGTGCATTTAATTCCTCCAATGTTGTTTATGACATGCTCCTTCTTTCATCAGCAGAAAGGTTTTTATCTTCTTTTATGTCATCCATCATCAGGATCCTTTTTCTTCATCATGGGCATTACCTTCTATTCTCCCTTTAATCAATCCCTTTAAAGGCCCTGTTACTCATGCCCAATTCATTTTTCCTACTTTTTAAATTTTATCTAACAATGTCCTTTTTCATTCAGTCTCTAATACATGTTTCAGTTGTTATTTTATTTTCCAACTTATCCTTTCCATCCTTCTCCATATCCACATTTCAAATGCTTATAATCTGTCTTTGTATTTTTCCAAATAGCCCATGTCTCTGATCCATGCAGTATAAGGCTACTATCCACACCAGTGCTTTGATAATTTTGTTCTTCAATTCTGTATCCATTCTTTGGGTCAATAGCTCTCTTCCCTTGCTGTTATCATTCATCGTAAATATCTAAATGATGTCATCTGTCATCTGTTCCACATTCTTACCCTTAAACACAATGTTTAATGGCTGACATTCTCTACTTGACATTCTCATCGTTTTGGTTTCTTTATATTTACTTTCATGGCGTACATCCATCCGATTTTCACCAATTTATCCATTAGTTTGTAGTCCTCTTTCAGAATCAGCAAACATTGCTTAATGATCCACAAATCTAATGGCTTTAGTTAGTTTTATTCCAGTTTTTACCCCTTCATTTATATCATCCAAAGCCTCTTTCATAATTGCTTCTGCATAATGTGGCAGAGCCAAGCCAAATGAGACATAAGTCGCAAATGCTAGTTTTCCAGAATAGGCAGGAATTTAAAAATGGTCAAGTTTTTCAAATTTCATTTTATTTAAAAAATATACAGTTTATACATTCACCTTTTATATTACCTTAACAATTTTCGGATATATTATCAAGAAATGTTTAAAAAAATCCAATTTAAAATGACCTTGCTTAGTCAATGTATACTGATAAACAATTTTCAAATGCAGTTTTCTCAAAAC